>CABHPH010142010.1:8159-30745 GCA_902168325.1 Peromyscus nudipes | reverse complement strand
TCTCCATGACGGGTAAGGTGACCTGCTGACGTCCCACGCAACCCAAGTCAGAAGCTCATTTTTTAATAAAAGGGGGACCTGTAGGGCCCTGGTCCCCGTTTTGGGTAACTGCTGCCTTGCTTGCGCACCTTGACCTTAATATCCTCCCTATGCTAATTCCCTGCCAGGTTCCACCCTCCTGAATGCTTAAGAGAAGTTCCTTGTCTGTGTATCCTGAATAATGGGCGTTAACAGATTAGAAGCAAGATTGTAAAACATCAGTAGCGAACTTCTGTCCTCCCATTGTGCTGTAAGCCTGTATTTAAGACCTCCTCCCCCCTTCAATAAATGACATTCGGCATTTAAAATTAATATATATATATATATATAATCGAATGAATACTGTGAATGTAATCTATGAATACCACAAATGTGATTAATATCATGAGTGTAATTAATGAATATCATGAGTGCAATTTAAAAAATAAAAAAAATTTAGGGATTGAGAACAGATAATGTATGCAATATCTTTTCTCTAGTGACTATTACTCAAAAGTCATTAAACAAAATATTCTTGTTTGTCTTGATGTGCACCCTAAAACTTTGGTTTGTGTGTGTGTGTGTGTGTGTGTGTGTGTGTGAGAGAGAGAGAGAGAGAGAGAGAGAGAGAGAGAGAGAGAATCTCAGTAAGATAGATAGAGCCCTATGCAGGTAGAGATAATGCTACAAAAATCAACTGCCCAGAATGTGGAGGTACTCTGTATTTTGTAATGCTCACTTTGGGTAAATGCTTTTTCACTGTCAATAAATGCATATCGCAAAAAAAAAAAAGCCATTTTCAGCAAACAGTGTGATGGTTCCGGTTTTCAAGGGGTTAAAAAGCTCGGCACCAATAAGAAAAGTGGAGCGACCAATCTTCCAGAAAGATTTGTAAGAGAAACTGTAGATGTAACCAACCGTCTTATAAATAAGAAACACAGAACCAATGTAAAGAAGAAAGCCAAGAGGTCAGAGCTAAGAGCTAAAACCTTACCCTTCCTCCTGCAGTGGTCCTACCTCTCCGAAGGAGCCGCTACTTCCTGTTTAAAGTCTTTATATAGTCTCTGTTCTGCCTTCTCATTGGTTGTAAACCCAACCACAGGACTGCCTCATCACGGCCTGTTTGTATAGACCTCCAGGTGTTCTATGGTTGGTATTGAGATTAAAGGCATGTGTATCCAATGCTGGCTGTATCCCTGAACACACAGAGACTTACCTAGCTCTGTCTACCAAGTGCTGTGATCACAAGCGTACACCACCACTGCCCTGCTTTCCTATGGCTTGCTAATAGCTCTGACCCCCAGGCAACTTTATTTATTAACATACAATTAACATTTTGGTACAAAAGAAAAATATCACCATAAGAAACGAGAAAGAAGGGTTAGCAATCAGATAAAGAAACAGACAAGCATGTCACAGGCTTCCGTGGTTTGGTCGTGAAGGTGTGTTTCAAGGTGCTAGGGAATGAGAACTTGAAGATGCCAGAAGATGACCTCCCTAGAACTCGGGAGGAAAAAGAAAGAACCGATGATACTCCAGACATAACTAACCATGAGGAGGAGTGCTGAGGCGGGGATCATGTCAGGAATGAAGTGTGGAGTCTTCTGTGAAGGAGAGAGTAAGGGAGGGAGCAGGGTTGGGAGTGGCCATAAATTCGAAGATGGTTCCGAGAAATAATAGGGCTTCCTGACACCAGAATAACTGAAGGATCTGAAAAGCAAACATGTCTGGGTAATGTCTTAGTCCAGACTGATGGCCTCAGAAATCTCTCAGGTGTCTGCTTGTTAGAACATCTAGCTAAGTGTCTAAGTCTGGTGGAAATCTTTAGCAGAATAACTAATAGCTGAGCTAACCATTAGCATACACTTTTCAGGACTTAGAGAAAGGACTTTCCATTCCCATCACACTGTTGAAATAATACTATTATTCCTCTTAGCTTCAGAACCCCGTCCCTTTACAAAGGCGAACACACACACACACACACACACACACACACACACACCAAGCACGAGCTGTCTTGATCTCAGTTTCCCCATCCGTCACCACACCCTGTCACTCTTTGACACACTGACTTTCTAGTAACCCCATTATTGATTTTTGCAAACAAAGTTGGTTTTCTACCCATTCCAGTGAGAGCAGCCATGGGTCTTTGTTAGATGTGTTTGTGTCAACTCTGAAGCATTTACCCATACGTCCACAGCCTTCTCTGCCACAGTGTGGTCAATTAGCAATGAAACACCAGTTCCTTCTTCCGTGACTCTGTGGAGAGGTTGTCACAGTCATTTCCTGGAGAACTGATGCCTGGGAGCCTTGACAAGAAAGGACATGGTCACCATGGGGGTAGGGAATGATTGGTAAGGAGAACGAACTTAGGGTGTTGATGCCAGAAACAAGGTACAGTTGTGGGGGCACCTCTTTCCAGCTTCTAAACAGTTTCTGTGGATTCGAGTCTTTGGCAAATAGCAGCAGCTAAGCTGGTAAGCAGAGAGGAGCATTGCCTGGCCAGGGGAAGAATAAATGACTGCGTGATGCCACCCCAGAAATCCCAAGCATGGGAAAATCCTGTGGTGAGCTGCTCGAAGGGGAACCCAGAGCAGAAAAGTAGAGCCCTCCTCTGTCATCTCCTCACAGAGATGGAAATCGTGAAATTTAGGTGCTCAAACAGACACTCAGCAATTTAGAATTTGTATTATTTTTGTGATCGGAGGCTGGTGCTGTTTAATACGCGTCTATCACATTACATCTCACTCCGGATTATTAGTGCTACATTGCCCTTTATTAAATGTACCTTGTTTTGTTTTCTAAATCTCCAATTAGTGATGCTTCAAAGAGAAATTTATGTAAGGAAAAAAGTAATCATAAGGTTATACAATTAAGAGACAGTCAGGCTTGGAGTCAGACCATACTCAGCTGTGGAGCCCTGTCGGACGTTGTGAGTGTGCATTGAGTCCATGAATGGAAACTGAGGAGACAGGACTGGCTGGATGCTCTGGGCATGTACCTGCCAACAGGTGAAGAGTACAAAGACTATGGAGTCCATGAACAGAGTGGGATACCCCTGGGAACGAAGGCAATTAGGCAGAAACACAGCCAGACGGGTTATACATTGTGTCCTTCCCACGTCTGGCTTTTCCTTAATCGTGCTGTTTGTCTCCTAAGGACATGTGAGTAACTGCAGAGCCAACTTTTGAGCTAAGGCCTGAAGTCTGAACCAAGCATACCCGCAAACAGCGTTCCTCTTGCTGCAGACTCCTTGAGCTGGAACTGGGGAGCCTCCATAGCTGGTCTCAGGGCAGCTTCCCAGAGGAAGACACGGAAGAGCCAGCTGTTACAGCAGCGTCCTAGCCTCTCCTCAGCCGCTCTCTCCACGTTCTCCCCCTGCAACTCCCAGCCCATCCCCAGAGCGCAGCTGCACTCTGGGGGTGCTCTCTGACCACCAGCTTATCACAGCTGATATCAGGCCTGCCCCATCCTGTCCCAGCAAAGCATCCCACAGACTCCTCACTGTCACTTAGCATGGGAACTGTCGTTTCTTAAAGTTACAGAAGAGGAGGAGAAAGGGAGGGAAAAGGACGTAGGGAGGAAAGCACTGTGTGAATGGATAAGAAGAAATGCCCATAACACACTTTAGTTCTTAAAAGGTAATTCGCCCAAAGCTCTATCTGGAATAAGATGATAGCATTTTTCAAAAATAAAGAGAACAAAACAGAACCTCTATGGCCATCTGAAGTCTGCTTCCCATGGGTTTGCTTGAAGAGCACCAGGTGGGGTGGTTCGGCTAAGGTCCAAGCCCCTGTCCTTGCTGGTGGGGTGAGTGTGCACACTGAGCAGGTCTGGCCGTAGAAAGGGAGGACAGGGAGGAGAAGGAGAGGGAGGAGGAGGGGGAGGAGGGGGAACAGGAGGGCTAGAGCCAAGCCTAGGCCAGAGAAGCTGAGAAGGGGAAAGTCGACCCAAAGAGACCAGATGTCACGGAAAGAGGAACTGCTACTTTGGGGACATGTTATCAGTGAAAGTCACTGTGGGCTGCCGTGAGCACCTGATTCAACAGGCGGTTTCTCAGCTCAGAAGGATTTGGTGTCTTTGCTTTGCTTTTGGTTTTAATATATTGTGGAAACAAAGCTCCTTGTTGAATTTTTGGTCCATAAACTGTGAGAAAAACTTCTAAATTTATTTTGTTTTTTTAAAACCACTGCAAAAGGAAGATCACGGAACTAGTGTGTGCTGCCTTGAACTCCAGAGACCACACTGAATGGTCTTAAAGAAACGAGAAAATAGTTTAAATTTAATGTGTATGTATTTTCAGGCAACGAATGAGCAGTAGCTTAGGAACTACTACCACCAACCACAACCAATTGGCTGCCCCCCATGACCGTCGAAGACGGTCGCGAACCCTGTGTCCTACAGATGCTGTGGATTACATTTCACTGGGCAAGGCTCCATAGAAAAGGCATTTGACAACAACGACACACTTA
The DNA here is from genome assembly GCA_902168325.1 of Peromyscus nudipes. Lineage (NCBI taxonomy): Eukaryota > Metazoa > Chordata > Mammalia > Rodentia > Cricetidae > Peromyscus > Peromyscus nudipes. The sequence continues at coordinate 26,255 of CABHPH010142010.1, read as the reverse complement.
TCCATTTACAGCTGATAAAGCAGAGAACTCGGTGCCCTAACGGGTGTCAGCACACAAATGTATAACAGTGTGAGACTTTTCCCACCACCCCAATAGCGAGCTAACAAGCGCTTCTTGTTGAATTCACTGGGTCCTTAACTTCAGCTTACTTAGCAGTAAAGATCAGGACACATTCGACAAAACACTGATCGAAGAAAATGCCCGAGATACAAGTAATTTACTTCATAGAGTCCATTTTCTATAAACCAATTCCCCTTTTAAGGGAATACATTTACTTTTTAATGTGCTTTACTTGCATGTATGTCTGTGCACCACATGTGTGCCTGGTGCCCACAGAGATCATGTCAGCATTCAGAACCGCCCCTTGGGGACCTGCCCAGCATCCTGACCAGGTCATTTTACGTAAAGTCCCCTTTAAGAAAAAAACCCTCCCCCTTCTTCCTCCTTCCTTCCTCCTTCTCTCACTGTGAGGTAGTGCACACCTCTGCTTTCCCTCTTTCCATCTCTCTTTCTCTCTCTCCCCCTCTTTCCCTCTCTCTCTCTCTCCTCTTCTCTCTATTCCCTCCCCCCTCCCCTTTAATAATAAAGCTTTCCACGTGGATGCCACATCTGCATGGTGTGAGTAACTTTCCACCATGCCACACTGCCGCCCGCCACATCTGCATGGCGTGTCTCCCGTACCCACCGGGTACCTTGGCTCAAACTCGCCAAGGCCTCTCGTGCACCGTTTTACAAAAGGCCAGGAGGCACACTGGACCCCTGGAACTGGAGTTACAGATGGTTGTGAACTGCCATGTGCTGAAAATTGAACCCCGGGTCCCTTAGAAGAGCAACCGGTCCTCTTAACCATTGAGCCATCTCTCCTGCCCCCACTTACGATTTTTTTCCTACTATTAATTTAAATTTAATCATAAGTCTTTTCCGTATTTTCTAAATTGTTTGTGGCTGTGCTGGCTAGTTTCTTGTCAGCTTGATGCAAGCTAGGGTCATTGGGAGGGAGGGGACCGCATTTAAGAAAATGCCTCTATCCAATTGGCCTGTGGGCACACCTGTGGGGGGCGTTTTTCTCGATTAATGACTGATGTGGGAGGACCCAGCCTACTGTGGCCAGTGCCACCTCTGGGCAGGTGGTCCTGGGCTGTATAAGAAGGCAAACTGAGCAGGCCCTGAGGAACAAGCAAGCACTCCTCCATGGCCTCTCTTCAGTTCCTGCCTCCAGGTTCCTGCCTTTAGTCCCTGAACTGGCTTCCATCATCGGTGAACTGTAACCTGTAAGATAAATCCTCTCCTCCCTAGGCGCTCTTGGTCAGAATGTTCAATCACGGTAATGAAAAGCAAGCCAGGACAATGGTAGATGTGTTTTCATTTATAACTACATGGTTGTTTTTAAAACACATTTTAGACAATAACAAAAGACATTGTGTTTTAAAACCTTCAGTCTGTATTTTGGTTCCCCAATGCTCTGTCTTCCAAAAGAAGAACCAGGGTCTCCCCAAACAAGAAATACCATTTAACAGTGGGGTCCCCGAGGGTCTGCTTGGCTGGGTTGGTGGCAGTCGATAATGTCAGTTTCCACCATTTGTGAAAACAAATTCTTCATTCAGAGCTTCTGCAGCAACAGGCTGCCCCACTTTTCTGAGGCCTCGGTACCACTCATAGCATCGCTGGGCTTCTGTTTTCCACAGAAGAGAAAATGTGGGGGATCTAAAAACAAGCATGTATCAACCAAGATTCACCAGAGATGCGCAGGGAACTTCAACACAGTGTACCAGTTTCCACAAGATCAGGAGCACCGAGAGGCCAAGCGGGAGTCAAAGACATCTTAGAGATTAGCAACGAATGGAAGACACCACCTCACCTCAGCTGAAGGGACAAATTATTAGAGACGACGTGGCACACAGAGGAAACTCTCTTATGGGTGGTGGGCATGAGGAAGGCATAGCACCTCTTGAAGAGGGCCTTCAAAGGGGAGATGTAGGGATGCAAGAGACACTCTTTGACATGCTTAGGTTGCTACTGAAAACTCATTCAGTTTGTAGAGTTCTTCATGGGAAATTGAAACATTTACCATATCAAATTTTCCTTTCTGTGGACATAGTGAAGCTGTTCATGTTTGTTTAAATGGAGTGCAGGAAAGATTTATGATTTTTACTCTATAGTCCCTGGTCTATTTCTTGTTCATTTATTCCTAATTGCTGGTCATGGTGGCTCACACTTGTAAGATAGATAGATAGATAGATAGATAGATAGATAGATAGATAGATAGATAGATAGATGATAGATAGGTAGTGGTGGTATTGTGTTCCCTGAAATATTGTGCATTCTAATAAACTTATCTGGGGTCAGAGAACAGAACAGCCATAATATTAAACATAGAGGTTAGGCAGTGGTAGCACACGCCTTTAATCCTAGCATTCCAGAGGCAGAAATCTGCCTGGATCTCTGTGAGTTCAAGGCCACACTGGAAATAGCCAAGCAGGGTGACTCAAGCCTTTAATCCCAGGAAGTAATGGCAGGAGGCAGAAAGGTATTTAAGGCATGAGGACGAGGAACTATAGCCTGGTTAACCTTTTAGGCTTTTGAGCAGCACAGTTCAGCTGAGAGACATCCAGTCTGAGGAAACAGGATCAGCTGAGGAATTGGCAAGGTGAGGTGGCTGTGGCCTGTTCTGTCTCTCTGATCTTCCAGTGTTCACCCCAATTTGTTTTTATTAATAAGGCTCTTTAAGATTCATGCTACAGATAGATAGATCCTGGGCTAGAGAAATGGCTCAGCAGTTTAGAACACTGGCTGATTTTGCAGAGGACCCAGGTTCAGTCTCCAGCCCCCACATGGCAGTTCACAACCATCTGCAACTCCAGTTCCAGGGGATCCAATACCCTCTTCTGGCCTCCACTGGCACCAGACATCATGCATGTGGTATGAAGACATATATGCAGGCAAAGTGCTCATACCAAAACAAAACAAAACAAAAAACCCACATCTAATGGATCTTGTGAGGACATGCATGCATGCATGTGTGCATTTGTGCGTGTAAGCACGCACGATAGTACACATGAAGACCAAAAGTTAACAGCAAATGTCTTCCTCTATTGTACTCTACCTTATTTTTATTTTAGATTTATTTATGTGTGTGCACATGTTTCTGTGCCTGCACATACCATGACACACACATGGAAACGATAGGACAACTTGTGGGAGATGGTTCTCTCTCTCTCCACCATGTGGGTACCAAGGCTTGAACTCGGGTTATGAGGATTGCCTGCAAATGCCTTCGCCTTTGTCTCCCCATCCCTGCACTTTGTTTGTTTGTTTTTGAGTCAGGATCTCTCACTGAACCTGGAGCTTGCAGGAACTGGCTGGCCAGCAAGCCCCATGACCCTCCTGTCTGCCTTCCCAGCCCTGGGGCTGCAGGCACACACTGCTATATCCAGCTTCTTACATGAGTACCAGGGAGCTGAATTCAGGTCCACAAGCTTCTGTGGCTGGCACTTTATCCAATAAAATTCAATCCCAATTAAAAAAATTGCTACTATTAACAATATGCATATTATACTTTCTTAATGTTGCTTATGTAATGTAAAACTATATATTAATCTTTCATCGAGAAAATTTGATGAGCCCTAGTAACTTGTCTATAGAGTTGGTGATTTTTTATTTGGCTATTCTTATTATCTAGCATTGTTGTAATGGTGATTGTGGTTGTGGTTGCTGTACCAAAGATCAAACTCAGGGGCTTGGACATGCTAGACAAGCAGTCTGCCACTAAGTGACACCTCCAGTCCCTGTGTTTTCTCTCTCCAGCCATCATATAAACATTTTTCTTACCTATCCATGCTAGCTGAGACCTCCAGTACAATGCATGATAAAACAGTTGTTGTGGAATTTTTTTGTTTGTTTGTTTGTTTCGAGACAGGGTTTCTCTGTGTAGCTTTGCGCCTTTCCTGGAACTTGCTTTGGAGACCAGGCTGGCCTCAAACTCACAGAGATCCTCCTGGCTCTGCCTCCCCAGTGCTGGGATTAAAGGCGTGTGCCACCACCGCCCGGCTGGGATATTATTTTAACTGTATAAAGGTGTGTTATATTTGTTGCTGCTGCTTTTGTTAACGATGCAAAGATGAGTTACATTTGTTTGATTAAATAAAGTTAACTTGGTTGGGGTCAGGAGAATAAGTTAGCAACTATCTATCAGTTCTTTGTAGGGCTGAGCAGAAGGGCCTAGCAGAAGGGCGGAGCAGAAGGACGGCTCCCTCGGGAGCAACAGAGAAAGTTAGCTTGTTGCTATTCAGCCTTTGTGAGCAAGTGGGATTTCACCTCAACCTTTGGATCCTGAGTTCTGTAGAAGGATAGAGATTTAGATAAAAGTTTCTTTTAGTAGCTGTGATAGAGCCGGTGCCTGAGGGAACAGAATTCCTGCCTGGTTGCCGGCCTCTGCAGCCGACTGCTGCTGGTAGCTGTGAGTTACGATTGCCGACTGGGACAGCAGCTGCTTGAGGTGCAGCCACTGTACTGAACTCAAAGCAACAGACAGTGATAATGAGCACCTTTGCCTTCTAAAATATCACCATTTTAACCCAGAGTGGTGGCGCACGCCTTTAATCCCAGCACTCTGGAGGCAGAAGCAGGCGGATCTCTCTGATTTTGAGGCCAGCCTGGTCTACATAGCAAGTTCCATGCCAGCCAAGGCTGCCTAGTGAGACTCTGTCTTTTAAAATCGAACGCTAAATAAGTATAATTTAAAAATAAAAAACAAATTCACTTTAAAAAATAAAATAAAGCATCATCATTGGATTAGTATCTGTGGGTTGCTTTTGTGCTGACTTCGCACTCTTCAGTCTGGGAAACAGGCTCAGTGTTCTCAATCTCCTTCTCATGGACACCTGGACAGGCTTCAGCCACCTGACTCACGCTGACCACACTCACCAAATATTTACTAGAATGCCAATCCTCGGCTTTATAGCAAGAATAAATATTAGGCAGTTCATACGCTCACGTTTCCTCCTCATCACTTTCTGTCCATAGGGAAGTTTTCTTTCCTCAGAGACCAGATTGTCCTGGGAAGGCAGCGGGGTGTGGAAGGCAGTCTGAGGGAGCACGGTTGGTTCACGTGGTTCAGAACCCAAGTTCCTCTCCTGCAGACAAGGGAATAAGGCCGTGTTCACTGCTCTCTGTGTTTAATAGGTATGTGCTGCAGCCATCCCTCTCCTGAGCGGGGTAGCCTATGGCGTGGTTAATCCTACGAAGGCCTGTTGTGACTCATCTGAGGATACCAGCACCTTTCCCAGCTTTGAGCCATAGTTTGACATTCACAAGTTTGAATCATCTAATTTTAAGAAGTTGGGTTAAACATCATCCAGCACATGTACACCCTTCAACCTTGCGGTGGTAGGTTGTGGGAAGTGGGGGCACGGATGTTTAAAGTCGCGCCAAGGGGAGTTGACACACAAATGTACCCCAGTTCGAAATGGTTAGTTAACGAAACACAACACAGATGCTGTAAAGGCCAGGATATCTTTTCATACACATAATGGGAAAACGTGCTGAATAGACAGGCAATAGGAAATAGGCAGGCCACCAAATAATGTACAATAGTGTTAAAATGTGTTTATATGGCCAAAACGTCTGTGTCCACACACATGTTTATATATCTTTTCAAGATATTGACATTGATAACTGCCCATGGGTGTCTGTATGTGTGGAATTGTGGAGTTGGACACTTGCTTTTTATTACAATGTATTATCTGAACAAAGCTATTTCTTAACTTTTTCCATTTTAGTTTTTATATCAAGTACTTTTAAAGTATAATACCCTACAAATAGATGGTGGCATAGATTTGGAATTTAAAAATAGGTCTTTGCTGTTCTTTTAAAAAGAATTTGTTTTGGCCGGGCGGTGGTGGCGCACGCCTTTAATCCCAGCACTCCAGAGGCAGAGCTAGGCGGATCTCTGTGAGTTCAAGGCCAGCTTGGTCTACAGAGCGAGATCCAAGACAGGCACCAAAACTACACAGAGAAACCCTGTCTATAGCCCCTTTCCTTACCTCCCTTCCTAACCTCCCAACCTCTTGTTCCTTTCCAGCGATCTCTGAAGTTTGCTATTTAAGATTTTCCATGCATATTTTTATATTGAAAAATAGCCTTGACTGGGGATGTCATTCAGTTAGTCGAGTGCCTGCCCAGGACACACAAGACCCTGGGTTTGATCTCTATCTCTACACAAACAGGACGTGGTACACATGCCTGTAATCCCAGAACTCCAGAGCCAGAGACAGGAGGGTCAGGAAGCTCCAGGTGATCATCTACAGCACATGTAATTTGAGGCCAGCCTGGAATACATAAAACCCAATCTTTTTTTAATTAATTTATTTATTTTTTATTTAATGCCGAATGCTGTTTATTGAAGGAGGGAAGAGGTCTTAAATACAGGTTTACAGCACAATGGGAGAACCCCAGAAGGCAGAAGTTTGCTACTGATGTTTTACATTCTTGCATCTAAGCTGATAAAACCCAATCTTTATTTTAATTTATTTTTGGTTTTTTGAGATAAAGTTTCTCAGTGTAGCCCTAGCAATCCTGGAACTAGCTAGCTCTGTAGATCAGGCTGACCTCAATCTCAAAGATCTACCTGCCTCTGTCTCCCTAGTGCTGAATTAAAGGCATGTGTCACTACCACCCAACCTAAGACCCAATCTAAAAAACAAAATTTAAATAAATAAAAATAATAAAATTAACTCACACTTTATTCCATGTTTAAATATACCTGGGCAAATAATTTATGAATGCATATCCTCTAACAACCTAATTTATTTTTGTTTGTTTGTTTGTTTGTAGAGATGGGTCTTTACCAACATGTGTGTGTAGTGTTTTGGTTTTGTTTGTTTGTTTTGTTTTGTTTTTCGAGACAGGGTTTCTCTGTGTACTTTTGGTGCCTGTCCTGGATCTTGCTCTGTAGACCAGGCTGGCCTTGAACTCACAGAGATCCTCCTGGCTCTGCCTCCCGAGTGCTGGGATTAAAAGCGTGCGCCACCACCTCCTGGCGTGTGCGTAGTTTTATCAGTGTTTCCTAGTCCCTAGTTCTACCCGTATCTGCTCTTGAGGACCTTAACTACATGGTAAGGTTAGTAGCATGTTCTGGGCATAGAAAAAAAGACATTCCTGCACCACTAAGTCAGAACACTTTTTCAAAGGAGGTGATGTGTGAGCAAGTCTTACAGGACTTGAAGTCATTAACAGGTATAAAAGAGCAAGGGTTCTAGGTAGAGGGACTCAAATAGGAAAATGTAAGCATCTCTGAAAATATTTATAGAGATATGCATTGTGATGGCTATTCCTGCTTGTCAACTTGACTATATCTGGAATGAACTGTAATCCAGAATTGGAGGGCACACCTGTGATCTGGATCTTGAGGCAGGAAGACAACATGCCTTTAATCCAGACTTTGAGGCTGGATTGAATTAATCTGAGCCACACCTTTTGTTGGAAGCCTATATAGGGACAATGGAAGAAGGAAGGGGGTGTTATTCGCCTGCTCACCCTCACCTCCATCAGCACATCCATTCCTTCTTCCAGACCCCAGCAGACCAGCTGAGAAACCCAGCTGCACAGACTGAGCAGCTACTAGATTGTTGAACTTTCCATTCATACTAGCCGTTGTTGGACTGCAGCCTGTAAGTCATTTCAATAAATTCCCATCTATAGCTATAGAATTTATTTATATATATATATAGACATATATATATATAGAGAGAGAGAGAGAGAGAGATTCATTCCATAAGTTCTGTGACTCTAGAGAACCCTGACTAATACATGCGTAATTGAGTACATATGGTAACACAATAGGAAGCCAACAGAAAACTATGGAAAACCTTGTTTCTAGGCTAAAGGCTTCTGTTTTTATTGTATAGACAAGCTGGGAGAAACAACTAAGGAGTTTTCAGTAATGAATGACATAATCTAGTACAGGCAATTACTCTGGAAGTAGCCCCGAGGTTGAGTTTGGGGGGTGGCTGGACCAGCAAAACTAACAACCCCACCCAGAGGGAAAGGTGGCCTGTAGGTCCAGGTGTGATCTATAGTGCAGTGATTTGTGGGCTCCCACTTCTTAACAAAGGGCATCTCGGGAAATACATCACTGGCTGCCCTACTTGACTGAAGGATCTGGAATCGTGACTGGAGCTCTAGATTGCTGATCTACGGTGGAAGTGCCAGGGAGGAGTGTAGTAACACTGCTCTAGGCTGAGTGCTTGAGTTTGTACAGCACTACGGTAAGGTGATTGTCCTATGGTCCCAACATGTATGCTTGATTTTGATCGTGCTGATGTCAATATCTCAAAGCCCCTAGTTCTACCTTTATTTTCCTCTGAGAACCTTAACTACATGATTCTTTGTTTTTGGAGACAGGGTTTCTCAGTGTAGTTTTGGTGCCTGTCCTGGATCTCGCTCTGCAGACCAGGCTGGCCTCGAACTCACAGAGATCCACCTGGCTCTGCCTCCCAAGTGCTGGGATTAAAGGTGTGCGCCACCACTACCCGGCCAACTACATGATTCTTAACCCAGCATATGTGCCTGTGTTGAGATCAGTACTTGATACTTCAGGACAGATGCAGTTCCACAGACAGAACCTAACTAGTGCTTCTTTGACCTGTTTGACCATTCTCTCAATAATCACTTGAACATCATCTATGCCTGAAACTGAGGGAGCTGAAAAGTACCCTGGGACACCCAGAAAAGCTTTGGGAGGCTGGGCTCACCAACCCTGTCTTCTTGGGGCATGGATTTTACAGTGCTCTCTTACGTGCTTGCCTTGGCTTCACTAGCTCAGAAGACTAAAGCCCCACAAAGTGTGTCTATCTTCCCGCTACTGAGATAAGGCTCCTTACATGATTCTTCTCAAACAGTTAAAGTGCTCTAGGGAATGTTATCTAAATGCATTTTCAAAGCCACACTTTCAACATTTTCACATCAAAAGAAATGAAAGTAATTGTTGAATAACAATGAAAAGGTTTTTCTGGTAGTGCATAAAAGGGGAACCATTATCAGGTTGAGAAAGAATCCATTAATATTATGGATAGGGGTAATTTCCAAAGAATTTATGGTTGATAATTTATGAAACTACTGCTCTAAAATTTGGTCCATTTTATTTAGTAAACCCTCATGGGTGTGATACTATGACAAGAATGTCAATGATTTTTAAAACTTTGAAATGATGCATATTTACATAACTATTATAGAGCACAGAATTCTATAGCATCCATTTGATCCCTTCAGTTACTTCTCCAGCAAATGTGTGATGCCAGTGAACAGAGATGAAAAATAACTGTTCTTTCCTTTTAAGGAAAACCTCCAAGTTGTTAGTGTGAGCAGACTGGGAGATTAGAAACTATAATGAGTATAAGACCAATATTGTAGATATGCACAAGTTACTGAAAGGGCTTAGACAATGAGGAACAGATAGAGAAGTGGGGAGTCGGAGAAGGCTTCAGGAAGAGGGACTGGGGCTGATTCCTCCTCCTTCTTCTCCTCTTCCTCCTCCTCCTCCTCCTCCTCTGTTGTTGTTTATGTTTTGGTTTGGTTTGGTTTGTTATTTTTGGTTTTTTGAGACAGGGTTTCTCTGTGCAGCCCTGACTGTTCTGGAACTCACTTTAGACCAGGTTGGCCTTGAACTCAGAGATCCACCTGCCTCTGCCTCCCAAATGCTGGGATTAAAAGTATGCACCACTACCACGCGGTTTGATTGTTTCTTCTTAAGGAAAAAATAGGAAGAGAACAAGTTCAAGAGTATCTGTCAGAGTTCTTCGTTATAAGCAAAAGAGGTCAACATTAGCTGGTTAAACAGTATAGAAATGATGTTAGATAGCTTTCCAGAATAACATATATATATCTGCGTATCACTGGCTCTGAAGTCAAAGTCTGGGCTGGAGATCACATATCTATTCCAGCTCTTACAGTCTTCCCACCCCTTCTGTAATGCCACTCCCTGAGCTTTAGAGGGGGAGGTCTAAGAAGCTTTTTATGGCTCAACACTCAACCAACCACCGTTTATTCTTAGCAGCTTGAGCAGCCATGAATTTGTGCATTTGCCTCCATTCACTGCAAAAAAGAAACTTCTCTGAGGATGAGAGTAGCATTTCTCTATGCATACAAAAATAAATATTTGGAAGGCAGTTTGATACTGTATCAATTTATCTAAGTGACAGTAGTAAGTTCCTTTCTAAGTCCTATGACTTACTCAGTCATGTGTTTTGAGTGGATTTGCAGTACCAGGCATGGTTTCCTTCCTGTAAAGTTGGGTGATTTCCCATAGATAGGGGTAATTTCCTTCTGTAGAATGGACCCCAAATCTAAGCAGAGTAGTTGGTTGTCCCTATGAATTCCTTCCTGCAGAGTGGACCTCAGATCCAAGTAGAGAATGTTGGTTATTCTCATAACAGTGATATTACTATTGGACAAGTGGGCTCCTCTTGCCTGGCAGGTTGGTAATGTAGAGTTCATGGTGGGGAAGATGTTGATGCCTTTTCTCCCCCTGCAGCCTGAATAGCACCTTCTAGCACTGTGAAAGCTGGCTAACAAGGAGGACATTTCCAGCTCAGTTATAACTTGGTTTCTCTACTGCCTTACAGCTAAAATATGTGGTATCTTCAGCAATTGGGCATTATCTAGTTCTGTTGGTAACAAAGAGGAGTGTAAGAGCCTGTATTGTTTTGGAGGTTTCTTGGGTCTCCCTGATCAACAACTACAGAAGTGCCACACCTGGAGCTGGGGCTTTTGTTTAGCAACCTACAGTTCCGGTGATCAACATGATCCAGCCATGCAGGGTATATCTCTCCTCTCTTTTCTTAAAAATCATAGTTTTTAATTGGTCTACAAGGTTTCCATACAGCTTTTTCACACCCTCCCCTCCCTCCCCCCTCATCTTCAGTATTCCCCACTCCCCTCCCTGCTTAAACCTTTCTACTCCAGCATTCCCCTTCTCTGCTCTTATTGCACGTAAATTCTACTACCCATCCCGCAGCATCCCCACCACAATGGCCCCTTCCTAGTTTTCTCATTTCACAACCACTCCAGGTTAAGCACACAAAGCTAAAGAGTCAAAGCTGGACTCTCTGTATCAGAGAAAACATGTGGTGTTGGTCTTTCTAGGCCTAGCTTACTTCACTTGATTTTTTTTCCAGTTCCATCCATTCATCTGCAAGTTTCATAATTTCTTAAAAAACTGTTATTATTTTTGTTGTTATATGGGTGGGCACATGTGCCATGGCAGGCATATGAAGATCAGGGGACAATTTGGGGGCTAGGTTCTCTCCTTCCACCTTTTTGTGGGTTTCAGGTGACAAACTCAGGTTATCAGGCTTACACAGCTAGTGCATTTACTCAAAGCCATACTATGAGTCCCCACATTTGATAATCTCACTTTTATTTAAAACCAAATAAAAATACATTGTGCATAGGTACCACATTTTCATTATCCATTCATTAGTTGATGGATATCTAGACTGATTTCATTTTCTACCTATTATGGATACAGTGACAGTGAACATGGATGAGCAAATATCTCTGTAGTAGGATGAAGACTCTGAAGAGTGGTCCTAATTAGTCTTATCAATAAAAAGCAGGAGTCAAATATCAGTGTGAAAGCTCAAAGATCAGAGAAACAGAGCAGCAGCCACTAGAGACTTCTTACCTCTACAAATCCTCTAACCAAATGGGGCTGAAATCCTGTCTCCACCCACCTTATATTCCTGTCTCCACCTCCTGATTGTGCTGGGATTAAAGGCAGGAGCCTCCCCCAGTGCTGGGATTAAAGGTGTGAGCCACCACCGCCTGGCTAACTGTGGTGATATTTTGTTTGTACTTTAACAAATAATTCTTGCCTAAAGATCAGAGTGTGGAGCTAGGCAGCAGAGGCCAGACAGTGGTGGCACACACCTTTAATTCCTTGGGAGGAGGAAACAGAAAGTGATATGGCTGGGCAGAGAAAGGAAGTGATAAGGTGGGGTGGAGAGAGAGAAGCTTGGCCCTTTCAGGCTGAGGATTCAGTAGAGGTAAGAAATCTCTCTAGTGGCTGGCTCCTTTACTGATCTCTCAGCATTTACCCTGATATCTGGCCGTGGGTTTTTATTATTAAGACCAATTAGGATCTGTGCTATAGTTAACTAGTGTCTAGCTCCACTCTTTGATCTCCAAGGAAGCTCTATTTGTCACAACACAAACAAAATATCATACAACATTCCCCTCTTTTTGTCTAAACAAAAAGTGAAGGTTTTAACTAACATAGACTATATACAGTAAGTACAATAACTATATACAAATATATACAGGTAATAATTACATTAACAATGTCTAGTCCATTAGTGTTTGACAAATTCAGAGAAAATATTCCACTACCTATCTTGGTGAGTCCAAAGTGTTGTACCTAATTTACCTTCTATCCTAACTTGCATTACCAACCCAAAACTATCTTTTTATGTCTCTCAACCTTATACACTTTACACCTCTTTAGTGAGTTTCTTTTCTGAGTCTGGTAAACAAGGAAAACTATAACTATCTAATCTTCAACTCTGAGCAAACAACTTCCAAAAATAAGAAATGACAGAAACAGTTGTCTGCCTGAACAGTCACCCAAGGTTCCTCTGCAATGTGGAGGAATCCATCTTCAGCCTATGGCCCTAGAATATCTGACAGACTTATCTGTGAAGCAGGATTTTTGAAGGACTGTCTCACCCTGTCTTGGCAAAGTTCTGCAGTCACTTTCTTTTCAGCAGGGCAAGGCAAGGGCAGTTTCTTGCCCAGTGGCTAACTTTTGCTACAAAGAAAGTAAACTCCATATGGAGTTTCTTTGATGCCCATCATCTATCTTCTCTGAAGTAGATTGGTGCTGCCAGGAGCAGACATGTCTCACTGTCATTATAAAAAAACAAGAATCTTATGTTATTAAAACATCTTAAATGCCATATTCCGTCAATTTCTGAAGTGTTTGAAAACCACTTACTTGCCTATCTAAAATATATCTCTGTTTGATCTTGAAAACACACCTAACCTGACTACAAGTTTGATTGAAATAGGTGACTAACTACTGACATGCATTTCTTTATTATCCTAAATACTTGGTAATAATAATTTTCAAGAACTAGAAATTTATATTACATTGTTAGATGACCTGTATAGGTACAATAGCTTGAACAAGTATAGAAACGTATATATAGAATGTTCTAACCAAAATAATCTTTAACTTGTATCAATATACAAAAATCCATATCAATGTAAAATATTTAAACTAGTAGCTGTTTTTTTATTTAAAAGTAAATGCAACAATCTACTTTTTTATCCTATCATTTCTGTAACATATATACAGTATAACAAAAACAACCTCAAATTTGTATCAATATACAAAAATCCAAGCCAATGTAAAATATTTAAAACTAGTAGTTACTTTTTTAAAAGTTGATTCAATATCTACCCTTTTATCCTATTTCTATATCCCCCCTTTTAAAATGAGATTCCTGAATCTAATCTCCTGACAATTATCAATCACAAGTTGTAACCAACACACCTAAATGATGACAAATATCCACAACCCACTAAATGACCAAAAACTGTCCACCCCACCTCTTGGGAATATGGGTATTGTGTTCTTAAAATTACTTCCTGTTGTCTGGGGGTGACAGCATCTGTAGGGGACCCTGAAAAAAATGAGATAATTGTCAAGTCCTGGGAGAGCTAGTTATATCATTTGTCCAGTCTCTGTGTAATGGGAAGGTGCAGGGCTTGTCTCAGGTCCTAGCTAGAGTATTCTGTGAGGCTGGAGCATCTCACCAGCCACCTTCAAATTGTCTTGAGCACTTGGTAGTCCAAAGTTAGTGGCATTACCATAGTCCAGGTGGAATTGTCATTGTGGAGCTCCATCCTCTTTTTGGAGACTTCAAAGGTTGCTGTTAGGCATGGGCATGGTTCACTCCAGAAAAATTATTAATGTTTTACCATTTTAAATTTCAAATGCAGCAGATCTCAAAGAGGTTAAAGGACCATAATTTGTTATATACATCCAGAATGCAAAAACTTAATTCCTGGTTATCTGATAGAGACTCAAACCTAAAATCATGTACAGAAAGCTAGATGAAGCCTTTTTCTAGAATTAATACTCTATATGACCATTAATATCATAACAAAAAGTTTAAAATGTATATGTATATATTAATCTTATAAATTTGGGTATAATATTTATAGTTCAAGAAAAGTTTTGAAGAGTCAAAATAAAATCAAAGGATTATGAGATAAGTGGCAATAGAATAGTCCCCTAATTTTGGTTTTTCTCCTGTCCCATATCAGGTGTCTCTTCTGACATGAGACAGAGATTTTAGATTTTCCTTTTAACAAACATGCTTGGGTTTAGAGAAGGAGAGGGCCATGCTCCAACTCCAAAGCTAGCTTTAATTTTTAATTGAACTGGGACTACATAAAGACCATTTGTGTTATGTGTCTGTAGAAAAGAGCAGAAACAAACATTTGGAAAGATTATGAAATTTTATCCTGTTGGAAATATGATATACCAATAGGCCAATTTACTCCTTTTCTTAGGACATTTTCTCTGGATGATTCATCCTTTTTCTTCACATATCTGCTGTGGGATGTCTTTTAATACGCTGTGAATATGTATTGCTCTGATTGGTTGATAAATAAAGCCATTGGCCTATGGCAAATCAGGTTATAGCTAGGCAGGAAATTGAAGAGAGAGACAGGAAGAAAGGCAGAGGGGAGAGAGATGCCAGCACCACCAAGAGAAGCAAGATGTGAAATTACCAGTAAGCCATGGCCACATGGCAACTTATAGATTAATAGAAATGGGTCAAATTATAAGAGCTAGCTAGCAAGAAGCCTGCCATAGGCCATGCAATTGGTAATTAATATTAAGCCTCTGAATGATTATTTAATAAGTGGCTGTGGAACCTTGGGGCTGGCCGAGACCAAAGAAACCTTCCAGCTACATTTGACTGCCCAATGTGTTGGCTTGACTTTCCACCTAAAACTTGAAAGAACTTAAAAAGAAATTCTAAAATTGAGCTAAGAACAGCTTCTACTTCATGTTTCATGCAGGGTGAGATATAGGTATGCCAAGGTACAGAGACACCATGGCATATGGACTTGAACTACAGTATGGCTGGTTCATAGCACATGGGCTTGACCTACAGCATGGATGATTCCTGCTGTGGTACACAGAGGTGTCTCCAAGCTGTGCAGTACAGTGCATGGTGGATTTAGCTTTTACTCATACAGACAAAAAGGATTTATGGGCCAGCTGTACTCTTCCTGATGGCAGCATGGACCCCAGAGTTAGTGGGGTAAGCATGACTATCCTGGGTACCCCCACCATGTTGAAAAGCTGAGGTGAGCAGAGTCAGCAGCCAAGGCTGCTGGTCCAAGCCATGCAGCTTAGCAGTTTAAAATCTCTCCTGGTCACAGAAGGATTATAGATTCACAATGAGACAGATTCAGATGGAATAAAACTCTAAACTGTTTACAGTATGTAAAAATGTATGTAGGCTTGGAAGAGAGAGGAAAAGAAGGATAGACAGTTATATAAAGAAATAAATAGTTTTAAAAAATAAAGTATTTAAAGAGACAATAAGACTAACATAAAAATAAGCCCTGTAAAGATGGAAATTATACAGAGAATCTGGATTATATTGTCTTTGGGATTTTTAACTACAGAAAGACATTTGATTGTAAAGGCTGCTGAGTTAAACCAATATATATATTTTAAAGGTAGGACTTCAAAATTTGTGTCTAAGGATACATTGCTTTGGAAAAGAGGTTCTGCTTTTGTTTCCACAGAAGAGGAGAACCTATGGATTGCTTCTAGGCTAATATGATTTGGTCAGCCAAGACCCCCTGGGAGGTCTCCAGATGATCCAACATCTAGAACAGCTTCAAGGCAACTGGCTCAGAGAATTCTGAGCTTCACAACTACTCCAGTCAGGACTTGACTATAATTCTTAATTTTCTCAGGATCCCCATAAGATTGCAGCGCCCCCAAACAGTAGGAAGTAGTATGAGAAGCTATGCCCAAATTCCCAAAATATTGTTTATAAATGTTTATTTTTATTTAAAGCAGGTTGATTATAAATGCAATCTCTTTCTAAAGAAGAAAAGGGATGATATTATAGATATGATAGGATGAAAGGGTAGGTTATTGAATCTACTTTTAAAGAGCAACAACTTGTTTAAAATGTTTTACAACGCTATGGATTTTATTTATTGATACAAATTTAAAGTTAATTTTGTTATACTTTATGTGTATTTCTACTCTTGTTTAAGGTATTATGTTTGTGGAACTCATTTAAAATTGTAGTGTATAATTAAGAAATACAGATTAATAATTAGTCATCTATGATAATCAAACCTATAGTCACGTTAGTTAAGTATTCTAGGTATACATAGATATATTTCAATTAGGTAGGTAATCTTCAAACACTTCAAAGACTTACAGAATATGGCATTTAAAATGTTTTAAAAATTTAGACTTGGGCTGGAGAGATGGCTCAGAGGTTAAGGGCATTGACTACTCTTCCAGAGGACCTGAGTTCAATTCCCAGCAACCACATGGTGGCTTACAACCATCTATAGTGAAATTTGGTGCCCTCTTCTGGCCCACATGGACAAATGCAGGCAGAACACTATATACATAATAAATACATAAATCTTTAAAAAAAAAAAAAACTTAGACTTTCTGGACAATGAGACATGTCTGCTCCTAGCAGCACCAATTTACTTCAGAAAAGAGGATGGGCATCAAAGACACTCCATATGGAGTTTATCTTCTTGGCAAAAATAGCCATTTGGGCAAGAGGCTGCTCTTGCCTGGACTGCTGATAATATGTTGTATAAACTGGACATGCAGGACCCATAGGAAAATGACCACTGAATTTGCCAAAATGGGGCAAAATGGTTCTTCAGGTTCCTGCTTCACAGAGGAGACTGCTAGACATTCTGTAGGACACAGGGAGAAGCAAGTGAGAGACTCTAAGCCTATAGGCTGAAGATGGATGCCCCAATGTTACAGAGGAACTTGGATGACTTTCCAGACAGGCATCTGTCTCTGTCATTTCTAGTATTTTAGAAGTTGCTTACAATGCATTTCCTATTTACTTAGGTAATATTGTATCCTTCTGGAGTCTTTGTTGTAGTTGAAGACTGGATAGTTATAGTTTTTCTCAGTCATGATAAAAGATAAATTAGATATGAAACTTTAGACTCACAAATATAGGATAGATAGAATATTTTCTTTAATTTTGCCAAATACAAATAGACTAGATATTGTAGCTGTAATTCTTGTTTGATAACTGTTCTATTATATGTAATTTTACTATGTTAAAGTTAAAACCTTCCTCTTTGATTTGACAGAAAAAGGGAAGTGCTGTGGAATGTCTTTCTGTATGCTATGAATATGTGTTGCTCTGACTGGTTGATAAATAAAGCCATTTGGCCTATGGCAAGTCAGGTTATAGCTAGGCAGGAAATTGATGAGAGACAGGAAGAAGAAAGCCAGAGGAGAGAGACATCAGCACCACCAGGAGAAGCAAAATGTGAAAATATCAGTAAGCCACAGCCATGTGGCAACTTATTCACAGAAATGGGTCAAGTTATAAGAGCTAGCTAGCAAGAGGCCTGCCATAGGCCATGCAATTGGTAACTAATATTAAGCCTCTGAATGATTATTTTGTAAGCAGCTGTGGGACCTTGGGGCTGGGTGAGACTGGAGTAACCTTCTGGCTACAGATGTTTCATTTGTCCAGTGGTCTTCAGATTCCTTAGCTGGTTGGTTGCCTTCATTCTTCTGGATAGACAAAAACAAAACCCTGCCACAACCCTAACTTTGGAAAGTTTCACTTTTGGCAAGTTACATCTGATCAAACGAAAAGCATTTGTTAGTCTTATAAATTAGTTTATATTGAATGGTCAAGTTGTTTGATGAACTATCACCTCTTCTAATTAAGAGGACTCTCTCATTTAAATCTAATCTTAATCAATTTTGATGACATCCATAGCTTTCTTCTCCTGTGGAAACAAAAGCAAAACCTTTTTTTTTTTTTTTTTTTTTTT
>CABHPH010142009.1:0-13617 GCA_902168325.1 Peromyscus nudipes | reverse complement strand
CTTTTGCCTTATTTTAGAAAGAAAATTTTGAACTTGGTTTATAACATTACTACAAGATTTGTTTGCCTCAAATTGACTGGTTAAAAGAACAAAGTATAACTAATCTAATAAGAATAATATCATAAATTATAATATAATAATAACAATTTAGTTAATTTTTGAGACATAATCTTGTAATTCTCTGGCTGGCTTTAGACCCATCATATAACTGAGAATGACTTTGAACTTCTGATCCATCTGGCCCAATTTTGTGTGTAATATCAACCAGGTTTTTGGGGTGCTGGGGACTGCAATAAATCCATGGGAGTCTGGTTAAGGAGTATTAGGGAAATTTATTAGGGTAGATTGAGGAAATACACTCACAAATACAGAATGGAGTAGACAGCTGAAGTCATCCTCTGATCTGACCAGGAGTGAATCCACCTAACAGTTTGATCACACCAGGAAGCAGGCAGCAGGGAGAAGGGGCTGGAAGCTCTGGCAAGAAGCACCACCTCCTTCAGGCCCTATAACCCAAGGTCATGGGTGGAGCAAATACCACTACATTCATTTATGCTAGGCAAATATTCTATTCATAGCATACATCACTCAAAAGAGAAAATAAGACAGTATAAACATTTTCTAGGGTATAAATAGGTGTTGTATTACTCAAATCTTTGTTACTATAACAAATAACAGATGATCTATTTATAAAGAAGAAAAGTATACTGTAGTTCACAGTGTCAGTGATTTTAACCCATGATCCATTGTTCCTGTTACTTTGGGCCTATGGTAGTACATCATAGTAGGACCACTTGGCAGACCAAAGCTTACCTTATGACTGTGGGAGAGAGACTGAGGAAGAGGGAAGGAGGGAGGGAAAGAGGGAGAGAGAGGGGGGAGGAGACTATACTGTCCTATTGTGTCCTTTAAGGGAATATTCCCAGTAACCTAAAAACCTTCCACCATGCCGTACTTCCTAATCTTTTCACCACTTTCCATTAGCACCTCCCTGGGAATTGAACCTTTACAATATGCATCTTTGGGGAACACTCAAAGACCTAGTGTATGCAGATGCAAGACAGATACATGAAAGCATTAATGGGTAGGAGGTAGAGAGGGGTACGAGAGGGGTAAACACAAAGAATGTAGAGGAAGACAGGACTGGAATGAAAGGAGGGTGTGACAGCAATGTATAAAATCATACAGGATTTGTGCAGAATGTTAACTCTCATTGATGCCATGAGAAAGAAAACAGGTTATGTGATTTTTGTTTTGTTGAGTAATTAACAGCTTTACTGGCAATCTATGTACCACATAGTCAGATATGCCACATGGTGAGATAGTCAAGTATTTAAAATGTTAATGGTTTTGGTTAATCATGATTCTATGCAGCCAGCACCATGATCAAGCTTAGATCATTCCATCACTTCAGAAGAGCCTGAGATTTTATACGAATGATGTCATTTGGTAGCTGGCTTTCTTCACTGAACATATTTCCAAAGCCTGTATATTGTATTTTATCTGTTCTTTATTCTCTGTGTGTGTGTATGTGAGTGTGTTGTAGTGTGCATGTATAGCATGTGCACAAGTATAGGTGAACTGCTTGAGAAGGCCTAAGGTTACAGTACATGTCTTTCTTTGATTGCTCTCCCTTTACTTTCTTTTTCTTTTTATTTATTCTTCTTTCATACAATACATCCTGAGCACAGCCTCCCTTCCCTCCTCTCCTCCCAAGTCCCTCTACCGTCTCCCGCAGATCCACTGCTCCTCTGTTTCCCTTTGGAAAAGAGCAGGCCTCTCAGTTGTATCACCTGAACACAGCTTAACAAGATGCAACAAGACTAGGCATAAACCCTCATACCAAGGCTGGATGAGGCAATCCAGTAGGAGAAAATGGGTCCCATGAGCAGGCAAAAGAGTCAGAGACACCCCACTCCCACTGTTAGGGGTTCCACAAAACCTCCATTCTAAACACTCACAACATATACGTAGAGGCCTAATGCAGGCTCTGTGATTGCCACTTGAGTCTCTGTGAGCCCCTATGAGCCCTGCTTAGTTGATTCTGTGGAGACAGGATCCCTCTGTGACACTGAAGCTCCTGAGTTGGGCTAGTGTAGCTGGTCAGAGAGCTCCAGGGATCTATCTGCCTGTCTCTCCGTCCCCTGTGCTTGGTTCACAGGAACATGGCATCACTCTAGCTTTCTCATAGGTTGTAGGGATCTTCAAACTCAGATCCTCCTGCTGTGCATCAGGAGTTTTATTGAAGGAGCCTTCTCTCAAGCTCTTTCATGCCTTCATTACGTCTGAATAATATTTTGTGACATGGATATACCATGTTTTATTTATCTATTTATCCACTGATAGGCATTTGAGTTGTTTCCAGGTTTTGGTGATTGCACGCAAATGTTTAAGGCAATGTTTTTTCACATTAGTTTCTATGCAGCATGTATTTTAATTTCTCTCGGCCATGTACCTAAGAGTGGATTTGAAGGTTATAACATAATCGTAAAACTACCAGACTACTTTGTCACACTCAAAATGAGCAAACCATAACAGAATCATTCTAATTTCTCCACGTACTCCTCCTCACTGCTCTGACTTTTTTGTTTTCACCACGAGTAGTGCCTCACTGTGATTATGGTTTGCATTTTTCTGGTGGCTAGTGGTATCATTAGCCACCTTGTGACCTTAGTGATCATGAAAGAAAAAGTGTTTAGTGTAATGCATGCATAGTTTTGCAATGTACATGGACCTGAGGGATCTTTATCTTAAGAGTCTTAATGAAGAGGTCCGTAACATTCCCTGCAGCCAATGTGATAATGTAACCTACAGGGTATAGAACAATTAATAAATGGTTCCATATCAGAGTCTGGAGATAAGAATCTGCAGAGAGATTAGCCTTTAGAGATGCATGTTGTGATCAGCAGTACCTCACATTTCTTCACAGATGCTGATGAAGGAGGTACAGCTGTTCAACAACTGAATCTACTCTGAAGCACATTCTCTGGGCACCCCAGGTTCATCTTAATCAGTCCTTATAGACATGTGAGTCTTATCAAATAAATCAATTCTATATACTCTCTGTGTTTTGCTCTGAAGTCAAAGGAAATCAGGCTGCTCTGAGGAGCTCATTCTAAATAACAGAATGCCATTTTTTTTCTCTCCAAGAATTGTGTGCTGTCAGGCATCCATCACTGCAAAGACCAGGGATGCCACCTCCTGCTGGATCTTCTTCCCCTAAGAAGCTCTGACTCAATATGCTTTTATGTTCTTTGGACTCTTGATCGTCCTAGATCTCTGCAGTTGTGTTAGAAATAATAATAGACAAGAGCCATGGGAAACGTTCCTCCCCTTCACTGCTGGGACACAAACAGCGAAGCAGCGGTGTAGGCTGAAGTGATGATATTATGATGAAAAAAAGAGGACTCTCTTCTTCCCTCAAATTAAATCCCGTGGTTCTGAATTAGCCCCTGGAGGTGTTTGAATAGGGGTACTACATCTGCTCACAAATTAGATGCTTTATAGCTAATAAGACAGTGTTTGGTGCTGCATTATTCCCTTGTCAGAACTTTATAAATCACTTCATAATTTTGAAAGTGCTGTGGGAAGTTATAATAGAACTTTGCCATTCTCGTTAGCAGCCTTTTGTTACCTGCAGTCTCCTCTAGCTTTGGGGACTTAATCTTTTTGATGACTTATTTAATGTGCTCTAGACTCTCTGAGCTTGGCAATGGAAACTTACATTAAAAAAAAAAAACTACTAACTGCCGTATTTCTGAAATTTATGTGTCTCAAACGTTGCATGGCAAATTTTCACCAGCAGACACAAAAGTTAAGCAAGTATAGAAATATTTTAGAAGATAGAGAAAAGTAGACAGAAATCATTTCGAGTAAGGTAAGGTGGCAGGTGCCTATAGCCTCAGCTTCTCAGGAGGCTGATGAGAGAATATTAATGGAGCCATGAGTTCAAGACCAGCATGGTCAGATAGTGAGACCCTAGTTCTGAAATAAAGTTCCCATTTCTTGATAAATATATAACAGATATAGGAACTTCTTTTTCTTCATCTTTTATTATCTTTCAGCAGTATGGAAATTAAATCCAATGAAAATTAGACCAAAGTCTGTGAGTCTCTGTGTTACTAGTGTGAGAAAGAGAAAGCATGGATAAATAACATGTAGAAATGGTAAGTAATTAGATTTACTCCCTAAAAACTATTTACAGTTACACAGTAATGCAGCTGTTCAACAACTGAATCTACTTTGAAGCACATTCTCTGGGCACCGAGGTTCATCTTAATCAGTCCTTATAGATAGGTATGTGAGTCTTATCAAATAAATCAATTCTATGTACTCTCTGCGTTCTACTCTGAAGTCAAAATGGGTAGTTAAAGGTGACACTAATAATAAGGAGGGAGAAGGAACCAACTCAAACCTAGAAAGTTCCCAGTGCCCCTGATTATTGTTCAGTCTTATTAGTTTCATTCTGGGCAGCAGAACAAGACAAAATTTGGAAAGAGAGGTTTTGAAGTGCCAGCACGGCCATCTGCACTGGCTCTGCCAGGTCACACTGTCATCATTTATGCCTTTGGCTGGGACCGTCCTCTGATAGCAGGACATTTTACATGATGTGTTGCTATTGTGATTGCAGAACACGTGTGTTTAATGCTCTGCAGTTGCCGTGCTGCTGTTCTTAATGACTTTCTCCTCTTGAACCTGGCTTTATAAGTGAAGTCTGATGGGGCAATGGGATATGTTCTGTGCACTCGGGGATTTGGCTCATGTGAGGCCCACTTCATGCAACCTATGTGACGCCTGAGGACAGATTCACAGACATCTACTTCCCTGCCCCTCTCAGCCACTGCTTGTCACCTTCACCCTCCAGCAAGGGTCTGGGCAAGAGAGCAGGTAGGGCTAGGGTTGGAGTAGTGCAGCAAAGGATACCAAGTTAAAAACAAAAGAAAGAAAACCACCACAGCCTGCCAAGAGACAAGGCTGGGAAAAAGGAGAAAGCTATTTGTCGTTGTTGTGAAAAGGGACCCTGCATTTCTGTTTTGCATTGGACCTTACAAATGATTTGGCTGGCCCTGTCTGATACACACCGATTCCTCCTCTCTCACTCTTGTGACTAAATGCTTTTCTTTGGATATATGTGAATAGAAGAAAAACAACACCACATTTTTCTTGTCCACCTCTGCCTTGTGTGTCTGAGTGCTTCTACTGAGATTTCTAAGGCAAAAGAGCCCACTTTCTTACAAAGCCCACTGTCCTAAATACCCTAGGATGAATGTCTCCAAAAAACCCCATTATACATTTTTTTTTTTGCTTCAAGTAGTCCAGGAGACCATTATATAAAAGATTTTTGAAATGATTGTAATTTCCCTGTAATTATTCTTTCTATTGACTGTATTGATTAGCAGCATAATCTTAAAATCAAAAGCTGTAGAGGCAGAGCAGACAGGCTAGCCATCAGTTTTCTTGTAGTTTTATTGATTGACATCTTTTGAAGTGGATTCATCGAGCTCTATAATACCATGGAAAACTTTTCTCCTCTTTCGTCACATAAATACTTTCACTCTCTAAATACTTTTAGAGAATTATGTAGCCCTATATATTGGTAGTCTATAGAGTATTTTTTTTAATGTAATCAATAGAACTGGCTCATTCTTATAATTTATAGAGAGATAATACTTCACATGTGCAATGACAGTAAGTGATGGCTTAAACATCTCTGGGTGACTGTAATGAGCACCATTCTTAAGTAGATAGAGAGCTTAATCCAGAGTTATTTCAATTATTTCCTGGACCAGGAAATTTTCCTTCTCTTCAGCTTCTAGGAGAATATGCTGATAATTCTCTAGCATCCTGTATTTTTTTTTGTAATTGCAATCATCTTGTCCTTATTTTTATTAGATTTTTAGGGTCTAGATAAAAGAATTTCACATACTGTTTTCTACACATTTTTGTTGTCCCATGAAGTGACACCTTCAGGAAAGGTTCCCATGGCCTGTGGGGCATACATGAGCTACAAAGATGGTGCCAAGAGGAAGTTAGCCCAAGTTGTTTACGCTGAGATTAGATACAAAAATCAGGAGATGATGTCAGTGCATAAACACCTCGTAAACAAAGAAATGAGCATAGGGTGACCTTTAAAACGATTGGTTGGTTCCTCCCATTCCCTGCTAGGGTTCTGAGGTTTTCTGCTATAAAAGAGGCTTACTGCCTAATAATAACTGAGTTCTTGCTTGACTTGACTCCCATCTGATTGTCTCCAGGTAAGAGGAAGGTAAGAGGAAGGTAAGAGGAAGGTAAGAGGAAGGTAAGGCAGCACACTTACCTTTCCTTGGTTCCTGGCCACCTCTTTAGAGGTGACCTAAGTTCCCGGTGGGGCAGGACCCCACAATGGCCTTTTCCACTAACAGAATTCTGGCAGTGATCAGGCCACTGAAAGCTTCAGCAGAACTGGAGCAGGCTGAGTGCTCAGTGTGGTTTAGCACTGAGTTTTCCAGTCTGTCTTGATAATCTTTTGCTTGTTAATATTTGAGACTACTTTACATCAGAGCAATTCATGGAGAACCCTTTGGTAACTGCTTGTCTAGCTAGTTGGAACTGGTTTAGAGAAGGGAGATGGATCTCGATCTCAAACTGTTTGATCTGGAAGATTGTGAAGATGAATAGAGATCCACTGATGTCAGAAGTTGTCAGAGAAGTCTGCAATCTGACTTGTCTCTTTCAGAATGAGGTGGCTGTAGTTGGGTGTTGGGGAGAAAGCCATTAATACGATTGAGTTTTATAATTTGAATCTGAAGTGTCCCCTACAGACTCACATTTTGAGCAGTTAGCCCCTGATCTGGGTACTTATATGAAGGCTGGAAAGCCTTTAGAAGGTGGGGCCTAGCTGGCAGAAATAGTTCACTAGGGGCAGGCCTTAGAAGGTTAGCCAGCCTCTGGTTGTGGGCTATTGTCTTTATTCTCTGGGTAGCCACTGCATGAACGACTGCCACCTCATATTCCCAATGCACTGGACAGGCATTTTGCCAGCCTCCCCCTGTATGATGGTCTACCAGCCTCTGGCACTGTGAGCAATGATGGGCCTTTACTCCTTAAATTGTCTCATTAGATATTTCTGTGCCAGTGATACAAAAGTAGCCCATATGATGAGATCATTCAGAGGGATCCTCTAAGGGTGTAAATCTTTGAATGGGGGGGGCAAAAACTATTTGTTATGTTTTGTTACAATGCCACCATCTCTTAGTATGGAATGTGGGCCCCTGTGGCAGTTGGAGAGGTTGAATTGAAGATAATTTTGAATGAATGTATAACGTGAATTTAATAAGCTTGTGGTCCCTAATCATACGGAGTTCAAATCCCTGAAGCCTGAAATGGTATATTATGTGTAGGAGAGTGCTACTGTGGATCTGATTACATTAAGTATTTTGATGTGGAGAGATTACCCTGGTCTATTTGGGTGAAACTAATTTTGTGTCTTTAGAAGGCAGAGGGAACTTACTCATAGAGAAGAAGTGAAGGTAAAGTGGCCAAGGACAGAGAACATGATGTAGCAACAAGCCGAGGAATACTGAAGTCAACAGAGCTGGAAGAGGCAAGGAAGAGATTCTTTCCTAGAGCCTTTAGAAGTGTGAACCTACTGATGCCTTGAGTTTGAACCATTAGTGCTGATTTTGGACTTCTGGCCTATGAACCAGGACAATAAATTCCCATTAAGTTACCAAATGTATTTGCTATAGAAAGCTGAAACAGCAAATAAAGAAAATAATGGTTATACATTTCAAGTTTTGCTTCACTCATCTGAGCTTGGGTTCACTTCTTGTATCTGTGAACCTGAAAGGCCCGGAGATCTTCAGCAGGCCTTCAGATTCATTGAGAGGATTCATATCTATTTTTTGCCATAATAGCTGAGGTTTTTCCCAGGGAGCTACAGTCATAGGAAGAAGCATATGTGAGAAAGTGGACCTGGGAACTCACAAGATGGACAAGTGGAATGGTGTTCCAGGTGGAAAGAAGAGAGCACAGTGATTATGAAGTTGACATAATAGCCTGATGGCCAAATATCTCAGTAACTTTTTTCAGATTTGAGGCGATTATGAGCACATAGAGTGCAAACTGAGGTGGAAGGTTAAGGTGATATATATTTTATGCTTTGTGGTATTGGTTTGAACACAAGCAGAGTTAAATGGGATCAGGTGGACATAGAGTACATGCACGTACATCTCCATAACTTCGTATGACCATCTGTTTACCTACCGTCATTGTCATCTATTGTTTATAGCTACCAAGGTTTTGTTTCATTTGTTTTTTGTTGTGTCAGGATCAAACTCGAAACCCCACACAATTAAGCATGCACTCCACAACTAAGCTATACCCATGGCCTTATTAAAGTGTTTTTTCACATATTATTTGTTAGACTAAACCTTGAACAAACTGCCAAATCCTGACGAAGGCCCTATGTTGAAACTCCAGCCCCTTCTCTCTCACTACTGTTGTCAAACTCAGTCACCCACTATCATGCACATCCTGATGGCCAGGACAAGGATATCTAAAGATAAAATGGCCTTGTCTGGACGAACAATACCCAGAAGGAGAAACTGCAGGCTTTCATGTAGCTCCAGAAGTTGCATTTAACTTCCCATTCTACAAACCTCCTACACAAACCCCAAGTGTCCCCTTCTCTCGGCAGACACACCTTTCCCACTGGGTCTTCCCCTAGCTCTTTGCAATAAACACTCCCATCTGTTGAGGTCACATTCTGGTCTCCTTCTGCCTTCTGTCTCATTAAGCTGTCTCAGGAATCCAGCATTAGTTGTTATGATACTATCATTATGAATTTTTATATTACTTAGGGAGAAACAATCAGAAGTCCAGGGGTTATGGAGATTACAGTTGGTAAAGTGCCCGCTGTGCAAGCATAAGGTCCCAAGTTCAGATAGCAGCCAAGCTGGATTTGGTAGCCTGTCTACAACCTCAGGTAGATCCCTTGAGCTTGTTAGCTATCCTGTCTATGCCACCTTGGGGAACTCCAGGTTAAGCAAGAGATTTTGAAGAAGACACTCGAAGTTAATCTTTCGGCTTCACACACATGTACACTCCCCAGCGTGCATAGGTATACACACATAAATCCATGAATACATGCATACCATACTCAAGTATACACACACACACACACACACACACACCACTCCAATAAGGGCCTTGACTATGATAGAATAACAAGAATAACATTCTGCTATCCTTTGGTAGAATTTTCAAATTATACAACCAAATATACATATATTCAAATTTATGATGATCAAATATGAAAATACTGTAATGCTATTTGGTTTAGGGGAAATGTTCCTACATTCATAGCCATATAATGATGTTTAAATTCTATTTATTTCTAAGTTCCATTCACACCACAAAGCTGCTGTCTTGGATGTTACAACCCTTAATAAGAGCAAACCCTTCATTTTGAAAGTGGAACGCTTTCGTGATGTTCAATGGAGGGGACTCATGTATGCAACCTACTCATTATGGGAGATGAATATTTGCTGATATGAAAGACTGCCCTGGCTGAAGTGGCAAAACAAGCAACCAGTCCAGGAACAATGACAACAAGGACGGTCTGATCTCCACCTGCCCAGAACAACCCTCATGAGCTAGCCAAGACAATTTTGCTGCATCACGAGTCCAGTAGCTGGGCAGACATCCTGGATTGTGCTGCATAGACAAAGCTGGGACCAGTGGCCAGTGTTAGTTTAATGGGAAAAAGAACCTTCTATTGCATTGGCTCTCTGGGCAGTGTGGTAGCTCCTGTTGTTACCTCATCCCTCATCATCCTGTCTTATCTTAGTCTTGTCTTTTAGGCTGTGATGGAGACATTCTGCATATTTGGGTTTCGGCTCGCCCATATTCTCTAAACTAATTCTTTGCTGACCTTAGCTTGTGTTAATCTCATTCCCTTTGCATTGATATTTTGATGAAACTCGCCACTGTTATGATTTTTTCGTTCCATTTTATTGTGGCATTGAGTTCCAAATCCTGCTAATTGGCAACTCAGCACAGAGAAGACAAAAAGGATCGTAATTTTTCTGTCTTTATCATCAAATATTAAGTTCAACTATCTTTCCTCCATCACCAGCAATTACATAGGTTTGCATAAACTCCCACTGCCCGCAGCACTCCTGCTGCCTAAGTGCATTTCTGGCAAGTATGAATGTCACTGTCAGCGACGATTTACAGTGCAATCAAAAAAGACAGTGCTCCTCAACATGATCTCTTTCGGAACCTAAGATCTCTCAAAGGAAGACTTAGAGGAACATGGAAAGCTGCATGAAGGAGAAAACATAATAAGAAGAGCCAGGAAGCAAAGTGATTGTTGCCATTTTCTGTTCTGCAGAGTAGAGTGAGGTGGTGGTGGTGGTGGTGGTAATGGTGATGATGATGGTGGTGGTGATGGTTCTGGTGGTGATGGTGGTAGTGATGATGGTGGTGGTGATGGTTCTGGTGGCGATGGTGGTAGTGATGATGATGGTGGTGGGATATGTGTCTTTGTGTCTGAGTCTGTGGTGAAAGAGGAAGGAAATGAGGAAGGGATGGAGGTCCCCGTTTTCAAAAAGATTTGGGTCAGCTCAGTTAAAATATTCTTTCAACAATGGAGGACATCACATTGATTAATGATGCAACTTGATTTCGTGCAAGACAATGTTTATCCACCAAAAAGGAAGACACATTCTTTCCTGGATGAAACCAGCACTGTAACCTTTCCTTAGTGTTATTTTGGTGAATTCTCTGCCTTGTAGTTCACGAGACAGGCAACAGTTTCATTAATAAGTTAGGTCAAGAGCACTCTGTCACTTAGAAAATGATTCTGTAATCCTAACAAATTAAAGAAAAGCTGTCCTAATGAGTTTTGTTTTCACTTTTAGCAAAAAGTAAACAGTGATTATCCCTCCAGATTTTGCATATTTAACTTTGTGAGATCACAGTTTGTATACACAGCCATTTTTCTCATGGCCGTGACTCGTTGACTGACAGGAGCAGTGTGAGGGGGTCTGGTGTATTTTGGCTCACATGTCTAGTCCACCATGGGAGCGAAGGAGTAACAGAATTCATGAAAGTAGCTTCTCTCATTGTGGAGGCAGGCAGGAAGTAGAGATCTTGGGTTGGAAGCACATATAGCCTACAAGTCTACCTCCCAGGGAGGCCCTTCCTTCAGCCAGGCTCCACCTTCTACAACTTTCCAAAATAGCCTCACTGTGTGGTGACTGTCTTGGTTACTTTTCTATTGTTCTGAGGAACAACATGACTAAGGCAACTTATAAAAGAAAGCATTTGATTGGGGGCTGGCTTACCGTTTCAGAGGGTGAGTCCATCATCATTATGGCAGGAAGTATGGCGGCAGGCATGGTGCTGGAGCAATAGCTGAGAGCTTACATCTAATCTGCAAGTTGGAGGCAGAGAGACAGAGAGACTGGGCCTGGCGTGGGCTTTTGGAACTTCAAAACACATCCCCAGGGACACACCTGCTTCAACAAAGTGACACCTTCTAACCCCGTGGTTCTCAACCTTCCCAATGCTGCGACCCTTTAATTAATACAGTTCCTTATGTTGTGATGATCCCCAACCATAAAATTACTTTTGTGTCTACTTCATAACTGTAATTTTGCTACTGTTGTGAGTCTTTTTGGGGTTACGACCCACAGGTTGAGAACTACTGTCCTAATCTTTCCCCAAACAGTTTTACCAGCTGAGAATCATTCAAATATATGAACCTAGGGTGGCCATTCTTACTCAAACCACCACAGTGACCAACAGTTCAGATCCATGAGCCTGCTGGGGCTATTTCACATCCAAATGTAGCACATAGAGTATGCTTGCCGTGTGTAGGGAGACAATGAAGAGATGCCTTTTAACTGTACTGAACTTTCAAAAGCTTATTCCTCAGTAGAGTTAGTGCTTGTTTACCGAAAATGCTCCTGAAAGCTTCCATTTCTAACAGGTTTAGTAGGGTGAGTAGAATAATAGGCAAGGCAGAAACAATAGCCTTTCCTGCTCCACACCTTCCCTAGCGTTCTTCTGGGAACAATCACAAATTGTGTTTAAAAGCAGAGTTTTCTTCCTTTGAAAAAAGATTGGGTTTGAAATCCATAAGAGTAAAAATGCATTTCTTTTTTTTTGCAAGGCAAATGACTTACTGTTTCCTGTTTTAATGTTGCCTGAAAAACACAGCTACAGTTCAAAGCAAATAACAGCTGCACACTTTCAAATGGCTCTCGTGGGCAGGTGGCATTTACTCTCTAAGCTGAATTCAAATACAGTTTCACTTTTAGATCTATAGTTTTATAATGTCTCTGAACTCATATTTTTGTGGATATTATGCAGAGAAGAAAAATGTCAACATAGCTAATTAAATCCATTTTGAGGGAAAATATTAAGTGTTTCACTCAAGAGAGATTTTATTTGAATTAAATTGACTTGACAGGAAGACAAATCAATCATTTGTCTTCCTGTGCATTAAGAATAGAGTGTGCTTTCTATTTTAAAGTGATTCCTTTTATTTTTGAGATTATAATATAATTGCATCACATCCCCCTTCCTTTTCCTCCTTCTGGAACTTCCCATAACCTCTCCTTGCTCTCTTTTGAAATTCCCGGCCTCTTTTTTCATTAATGTTGTTACTTGCACACACACACACGTACACACACACGTACACACACACACACACACACACACACTTTTTTCTTAAATATAAACTGCTCAGTCTGTATAATGTTACTTGTATGCATGTCTTCAGGGCTGATCATTTGGTATTCAGTAAACAATTGGTGGGCTCTTCCCCAGAAAAAGCTGTTTCTCCTGCTCTCAGCATTCCTTAGTTGCCTGTAGTTCTCTGTACAGGGTTGAGGCCTCCTGGTCTTTCCCCTGTCCACTTTAGCATGTTTACTGTTATCCTTGTGCAGCTCATGTTTAGGTAGCCATGTTGGTGTGACTTCATGTGTATAGCTTCTGACATTCCTAGGAAACACGGTTCCATAGCAGACTCCCTGATCTGAAGCTGTTACCATGGGGCCCACTCCCAATGGATACATCTGCAAAACAACCCCCACAACTAAGGCTCAGGGCATATTAAAGATTGTAAAAGTGTGCGTCCACTCTAGAAACCACCTTAATACAGGCTCATCACAAATCAAAGAATTTTACATGTTATAAGGTATATGAACTATGTTTAAAACACTAGTGTGGCTCTTTAATGTATGTTTGCATGTGTGCATGAATGTATGTTATGTATATATGTGTGCATATTATACGTATTTAACTTTTCAGGTATGTTTTTTTTTCTACGGAGCAAAAACTGGTATTGAACAAATGATCCTCCTGCCTCAGCCATCTAAGTGCTGAGATTGCTGGTGTGAACCACCACACCTAGCTTTGTATTTTTATTCTGTTTAACCACATAGAATTGTTTGGTTGTTTTAGTTTTTATCATACCTTCAAGGAAAATTTGAGTTTCATTAAGAAGTGAGCTATGTCTGGGCATGGTGGTATAGTACACACCTTTAATCCTAGCAGAGGAAGGCAGAGGCAGATGGATTTCTATGAGTTTGAAGTCAGCCTGCTCTATACAATGAGTTCCAGGCA
>CABHPH010142008.1:35338-50371 GCA_902168325.1 Peromyscus nudipes | reverse complement strand
ACACACACACACACACACACACACACACACACATAATAAGCATGCCAAAGATACTAAGTCATGTAGATGCACATGTATTCACACACCCACACACCAACTTAGAAAAGAAGACCCAAAGAAAAGTATTCTTTCATGCAGCTGGGTAGGATAGGGGTTTGGGGTCATAAAGGAAAGGTTAAGGGGCCTCTGAAGGCTAGAGTACTTGGGCACCCCTTGTTTCTGTAAGGGACCAAGTCCTGAAGGAGAGCAACCTTAAGAGAGTTTAACGCAACTAGTCACCAAGGATGCTTGGAGACGGGAAACCCAAGTCAAGATGTGGAGGGCAGAGTGGGGAGTGGAACCACCCTATGAAGCCTATCTGTCTCCAGACACTGCCTGGTGTGAGTGCTGGGCTAACCCTGGTACCCTCCCATCTGCTTCTCTCCTGGAGTTGCCTGCATTAGCTCTCTTACTCTATATTTCTCCAAGCCCTAAAACAATGAGGAAAAAAAAAAGTCCTGAATCTCTAGTCCATTCTTCCTCACAGTGTCCACACTCTATCTTGTTTCCCTAAACCCCCAGCTTCTTCAGGGTAGGAACTGAAGTCAGGCAATGTGCCAAGCTTCATTCTTCAATTTAGCACAGTGGTTCTCAACCTATGGGTCACAACTCCTTTGGGAGTTGCCTATCGGACATCCTGCACATCAGATATTTACATCACAATTTATAACAGTAGCAAAATTACACTTATGAAGTAGCAATGAGATAATATGATGGTTGGGCGTCAGCACAACGTGAGGAACTGTATTAAAGGGTCTCAGCATCAGGAAGGTTGAGAACTACTGTTTTAGTAGAATCTGTGGTGCACTTAGGAGCAGGCATTTTGTGCTTGTTGATTAAACTCTGAGAAACTACAGAACTCCTCATAGAAAAGTCTTAAGTGATAGAAGATTTTAAAAGTTGGAAAATTAAACTCAGTGCTCTGTTCTAAAAGGGGGGCAGGAAATGGGCCAGCAACGTTTGTCGCTTTTTCCTGTGTGGGGTACATCATTTGGTGAGAGAATTAGTAACTGCACTCATCGATCTACTACCGTCTGCTTGGCATGTTCTTACACCATGATGCTTTCTCTTTCCCTAGAATACTCTCTCCCTCACCTATCCACCCTTATTAAAGCATCACAGTACAGTGCCTCTAAGGCAGAAGTTTTCCAGGGCTAGAGAAGGGCCTGGGAATGGTGGCTGATTTCTCCTACCATCACATCTGAATGTGAGGAATGGGGAATGTGGGTTCTGCATGCATCCACAGTCTTGAGTCTTCCCATCTTGGCTGGGGATGGGCAGGCCCTGGACAATCACAACGGGAAAGCTTTTCCCAGCTGGGAGGAACAGGATGAGTTTGTCAGCTGTTCGCTCTCTCCAACATCTCCTTCACCAAATCTGCTAACTTTCCTCTTCATGTTTATACATTATTAAAACTTTTTTTTTATCCTGTAAGACTCTATCCTGGGATCCTACATTAATTGTGGGAGCAGTGAAACTATTTTCAGAAAGCTTCTATTTTAACCCTCTCCTTTCTCCATTTCAAACACTCTGAGGAGGAAGGCAGGAGAGTGCCATCTGGAAGGTCTCCTTCATTAGCCGCAGATGTGAGGAGAAACTGCAGAGGGGCAGTGTGTTCCACCTACAGGACCCATTACAATACCTGTTGCTTAGCATTGCACAGTCGTTTAACCTTTTACATTTGAAAAGCAGATTCTGGACTTATTCTTTGTCAAGCCCGGGCAGAGCTTTGTGGCCCTGCCAGGGAAGAAATATATCTGCCATCATCTTTTCATTCCAGACAATCTAAGCGGAGCTGAGGACAGATGCCTCCCTGGTTCCTACCTGTTGATGTTCACTCCTGAAGGCCGCTTGTTGTCAGGGTGAACAAATTTTGTCTGGGAACCAATTAAATATACATAATGCAATGACTAGAGAGATCTCAAGAAGCTGAGCAGAGGAGTACTAAGCAAGGGGAAGCACTTCCAGATGAATTACTGACCAAGATTTCACACATGTAAACACACACACACACACACTCACACATGCAAACACAAACACACACACTCACACATGGAGGCTTATTATTCTCTACAGGAACACACTGCATCTATGTGGTCTTCACAGGGGTAAGAATGATGAGCTCTTTACTCTAAAACATACTTTTTAGTGGATGAAAAACATACTTACATTGCTTTGAGTGTCTGGTTTTGCCAAGAAAGCCTGAGTCAGCAGATTTCAGAAGAAAGCTGAAACTCTAGACAGTGTTACAGAAATGTTATATGTCACGGGAAAAACATTAATCGATTAAAAAGGAAAAAGAAGTTTCACTTAGAGAACAAATTTTGTGCCAGTTACTAAATAGGTCATGAATATCAGATGTTGTCACCTGTGCTATCACCTGCCTTTGTCAGCCCAAGTGGAAACATTTGATTTCTGTTAGAAGCAGGGGGTGGGGGGGACTAAGGCAGTGTGAAAGGAGTGATAAGGTCATCAGTGAGGAAGTAAAGGATATTTCTCCAATTCATGAACTGCTTTGATGTTGGGCACCTAATGAAAAATCTATGGGTATGCCAAAGGAGGTGCAATTCTTCCTTGAGCATTGACTCTCCTCAGTAGCGGCCTCCCACTTACCTCTGATAAGTTGTCTCATATATGTCACTGGAAGCTGACAAGAGTACTAGTTTCCATGGCTATGGAACAGATAACCATAAACATGTAAGTTTCGACCTCCACTTACTGTGTGATAGTTTCTGAGGATCAGGAACCTAGCAGGACTTTCTCAATCTTCTTCTTAGGGTCTCTCAAGGCTTTGATCAAGCTGTCTCCAGAGCAAGATTCCCCTTGGACTACAAGAACTTCTATCTTGGTTAGTTTTCTGTTGTGATGATATGACACCATGACCAAGGCAACTTAAAGAAGAAAGAGTTTGGGGCTGGTGAGATGGCTCAGTGGTTAAGAGCACTGGCTGTTCTTCCAGAGGACCTGGGTTCAATTCCCAGCACCCACATGGCAGTTCACAACTGTCTGTAACTCCAGTTCCAGGGGATCTGACATCTTCATACAGACACACATGCAAGCAAAACACCAATGCACACAAAATAAGAATAAATAAATCATTTTTTAAAAGATGCTGCCTTAAAAAAAGAAGAAGAAAGAGTTTATTGGGACTTACAGTCATGGGGGTTAGAGTCCATGACTATCATAACCGGGAGCATGGCAGCAGGCAGGCAGGTATGGTGCTAGAGCAGTAACTAAGAGCTTACATCATTATCAATAAGCAGAAGAGAGAAAGTTAACTGGGAATGGCAGGGAATGGCATGGCTTTTGAAACCTCAAAGCCCACCCCCAGTGACACAACTCCTCTAACAAGGCCATACCTCCTAATAATTCCCAAACAGTTCAATCAAATGGGGACCAAGTATTCAAATGGCTATGGGGGCCATTCTTATTCAAACCATAACAACATGCTTGCCTGATCAGATGGTGTTAGCAGAATTCAGTTTATATGCCACCTGTTGGCTATCATCCCTAAAGGTCATCCTTATCTCCCTGTCGTGTGGACTCTACCAACTCCAGATTTACTTCCTCAAGACCACAAGGAGGAAACATCTAGAGTCTGATATCAAAACAGAGTCTGCAACAGCTTAGCATAATCACACTGTGGGGTATGTGATTAAAAGGGGACATCCCAGCCGGGCGGTGGTGGCGCACGCCTTTAATCCCAGCACTCGGGAGGCAGAGCCAGGCGGATCTCTGTGAGTTCAAGGCCAGCCTGGGCTACCAAGTGAGTTCCAGGAAAGGCGCAAAGCTACACAGAGAAACCCTGTCTCGAAAAAACCAAAAAAAAAAAAAAAAAAAAGGGGGACATCCCATCACTTTGCTGTGTTCTGGTGGACAAAAGTAAATCGCAGATCCTGTCCAAACTCACAAAAGAGAATCACCAGAGATCTGGATGCCAGAAGGGAGAGCACACAGGCCCACTCTATACTCTCTTAGCCCCATTTGGGAATTTGGTGATAGGTTTTAAGTGGGGAAAGTAAAATTGTGATACGATTATTTGATATTATCTGTCTCACAGAAAACATGAAAACTCAGTCGAGCATAGAACCCATTCCAGACAAGTGTTTAACAAGTTATTAAGAAAACACAAAGAGGTTGGCTTATTAACTGATATCTAAAGGAATTAGAGACTCAACCAGCAGCTGGAGTATTAAACTGACACTCTTCACCTCTGGCCCACACCCTTTTTTTCCCCCTTGTTTTAACTTTTAGGAAAATAAAATAAATAAAAATCTTGCAAGTGTCTACCATTTTCTCCACTATCCTAAAATCTGGAGATGGGGTAAACGCATGGTGTCTCAGAGTGGTCTTAGCTCAGTCACAGTCATCTTCAGCTGTCTGACTGAGCGCAAGTCATGGGGTGGCATCCCAGTCACATGAGCCAGGCCCTCTGAATAAAGCAACTTGCCTTTTAACAAAAATAAAGGGAATCTCATTCACACTGAAGTTTGCAGGACACAGCTAGACAATACTTGGGAAACCTTAAAATACATACAAGCCATTTAAGGCTATTAGAAGTTCTGAAGCAGGACCGCATATCTATCCAGTACCTGGGTGATACCATTGTTGCTTTTCCCTGGAGCATAGTAAAACAGCAAGAGTCAAGGTCAAGAAAGAATGAAAGGAACAAAGAGCAAAGAGTGTTCTCCACCAAAAGAAACTGTGAATTATGTGATCTAAACTAATAATATGTAAAACAAAAATCTCTAGAACTTTCTAAAGCCATGTGGGGATTGTTTTCTGTGTGTGCATGTAATATCTTATGAATTTGGGAGGGAGGTGGTGTTTAGACCCAGGGGTGGGACTTCAAGGAGAGTGTATGAGATCTAGAGTGAAATTATAAAGTTAGTGGATGCATGGCTAGAGAAAACAGGATGCACAGAGGAGACGGTGAGGGTCCAGGAGAGGATCTGGTAAGACCAGAGCTTAGCTAGACCCTCCATTTAGCAGGACCAAATTGAATATACAGCATACAGACATGGGGTCAACCAGAAAAGGAGATAAAAAGGAGAAAGGAGACATGAGTTTTAACAATTACAGTTCTAGAATTAACCAAGAGTCTGGGACCAAATGCACAAAGAAGATCAGAGAATAAATGAACTCCCTAGTAGCCTGAGGAGGGTTAAGCTAGACAGGAAGATGAGCTCCAACTTAGATACTCACAGGACCAGCCACAGTTTATCTCAAGGGCAAAAGCTTGGCTTTGAGCTGAAGAGGAGGATCAGCAAAAACTCATGGTTGGTCCATGGTGGCTTACTAGAGATAGCTTAAATTGGGGAGAAACACATTTTGGGAAGGCTGAGGATGTGTGATCTAAATGAAGATCCACAAACCTGCAAGTCAGAAGACCCAAATTCCCTGTTCCATTCATTCATGCCTTACACATTTACTAAGTGTCTACCAGAGTCTAAATCCTGTGCTAAGTTCCAGAGAACATAAAATAGCAAAGAAAATAGTAATAATAAAACAAGTGGTATAAAAACAACAGTGCTGAAGATCTTATTCTGAGTGGTTGATTTGTGCTAAGCACCATCTTATTTATGGTTCACACTTATTTAAATATTAGAATAACTTGAGGTGACAGGTGCTTTTGGTGGAGTGGGAGGTGGGAGAAGGTCTCATGCAGTCCAGGCTGGTCTTGAACTGACTTGACTGTGTACTTAAGAATGGTCTTGAACTTTTGATCCTCCTGTGTGCTTCCTCCTTCCACCTGCTACGATAGCATGTGTGCACAGTCCCACCTGGGTTTTATGTTAGAGCTCTGTGTGTGCTAGGTAGGCGAGCACTCTCTCAACTGAGCTACATGCCTCCAGCCTGGGAAGTGCTTTTATATCCACTCTTTGAATGTAGAAATTGAGGTATTATAAGACAGAGCTTTTGTGTTATAATAAAGCTCATGTCCTAACAAATACACCTTCAGTCAACAAAGTTGCTTTTTGTTGCTTAAACACTGTGAGTTCAGTCTGAGTCAGACATCCCTCACAGAATTGTATGGCATGTTAGCTATTACACCCATTGTACAGGTGGGCAAACTAATTTCAGATAGGCAAAGTTGTTTTTCCAAGATACCACATATAAGACTTAAACCTACACAGACTGATGCTAAACTGCATTTTAGGAGGCAGGTTGTTCCATATATAAAATATCGGGTTATCCCCATGAATTTCTTGAATCTCCTGGTGGTTTGTTTGTTTGTTGTTTGGTGTGTGTGTGTGTGTGTGTGTGTGTGTGTGTGTGTGTGTGTGTGAATCAGATGTGTGTCCTGCAGACCATAGGAGACGGTCAAAGAAAAGGCTGTAAGTTAGGAATAAATCAGATAGGAAGTCATTCATGTGCCCTCTGTGTGACCAGTGGCTGTGAAGAGCACATTCCTCCCTCTCCCACCTGCTGGAATGAGGCAGGCTATGTCCAGACTAGGAGTTTCCTCAGCCTGGAGTCTCCAATGCATGAAAAATAACTGACTCTGTGGGCACAGAGATTTGTCTCAGCACAGATACAGACACCTTCCTGATCGAAAAGAACAGGAAAGAATTTAAATTGAGGTCTTGAACTGAGGGGAGAGTACATTCATCATGCTCATTGCTAGAGTCAGAAACAAATTCATTTTTCCTGCAAGGGGTGTTATCAAGCAGGAAATCAAGTTCACAGGTGAAGGAGATGGTGAAGTCCCCAGGGGAAAGACAGAGGTGCCCGATAGATACAGAATACATGGAACTAGAATACATGAATCTCTAGGCTGTAGAGAACTCCCAACAAGAGTCTCCATAAATGATTTGCTTCTTGTTAGCTTTCTAATAGATGACCTACATTCAACAGATCTTGCAAGATTTCCAAATTTTCTCTCACCCAGAGTCAAAGTGACTCATTCATTCATTCAGTAAATATTTAATAAATGTCTTGAAATTCTAGGACTAGAGATTTAACAGTAAAACAAACAAAATTGACCCTGCTCTTATCAAGCTTATTTCTAAACACAGAAAGTAATCAGAGTCGGTAACTACATCTATGTGAATAATTGCACAAGGCATTGATAGATGGTGATGTGGGCTGAGGGCACAGGAAGATGATCTGATGGAGAGTGGCAGAGCTGGCACTGAGACATGAAGGTGAAGGGAACTATCTCAGGGGAGGGGACACTTATCTGAGACCTGAAACAGGAAAATGAATTCATGTAATGAGCAGGGAAAGAGAGTGAGAGAGTGCTAGGACAGAAGAGCCACAAGTCCAAAGGCCTCTGAAACAGGAGCAAGACTAACAGGAGGCTGGGAAGGCTAGGGTGCATAAGGGATCTGGTGACATGACATATATAGAGGTCACCACAGAGCTGTTGCACACAGGACTTGGTGGCCACAGCAGGAAGCAGTCTTCATTGTGGGACTGAGCACCAGCATTAAGCAGAGGACTGGATTGGTTCGCTTCATGAGGATCTCTCTGCTAATTCAGTGGAGAATGAAGTATGAGTAGCCTAGAACAGTAGTGGGGAGGTCAGGAGAAACAGCTGCAGATATCCAGGAAGGGGATGATGGCCACCTGGATTAAAGTGGGGCTGGGGTATGGTGGAAAGAAGGGGTGATAGGGGCCATTCTGGAAGTGGACCTTGGTGACTGGCTAATATGTAGCTGTGGAGATAGATGCAAGGGCACCCTTATGCCTTAATGTCGTACGTTTTCTGTACTTCAAGCTGAGCTTTTTAAGTTTTTCTCAGATTTATCTAATAGAGATGCCCCAGCATGTGAAGCACAGTAGCCAATCTGTTTTTTCTACTCTTTTCTCCTGCTGTCAGTCATGACCAAAGGAAAAGACCAGGAGGCAGGAGAGAGTCAAGGCTGTGGATGGTGACCCACCACCTGGACATGCACCATTCAGGAACAGTCAGCTTTGGAGATGGCTTTGTTGAGAGATAAGGACCCAGGGGAAGTTAACATATCCCTTCAGAGCATTAAGAAATGACTTGCTTGCCATTTTAGATTGATCTCATCCCATGGAAGAGGAATGAGTAGCTTATCATAATAAACACATGAGGGGAGGTGTGGATATATACGCATATGTGCACATGTGGGTGTGTCAATGTGATGTGCATATTTGTGCATGCATGTTTTAGTGTGCTGTGTATTGAAAGTATATGTGTGCACATGTGTGTGTAAGCCGGTGTTTTACATGCGTGTATATATGTCCATGTATGAGTAAAAGTCTGCCAGTGTTTTGCATTATGGGTATATATGCATGTGTAATGTGAGTGTACATGGGTGTATGTACATGTATCAGCATAATGTTGTGTATAGGTGCATGTATACACAACTCTGTGTTATGCCTGTACGTGCACATGTGTTATGACTGTATATCAATATGTAGTACGTGTGTGTGGTGTGTGTGTGTATATATTCACCATGTGTGGATGCATGTGAATCTGTTTATTTCCCACATTTTTTGGGTGTATGTTCATGGTTCGATGCAAAAACACAGCTCTTACCTTAAAGGTACTAAGAAATAGTTTATGCTGAGCCAAATATGAGTGAACAAGCCCCAGAAATACAGACTTAGGTTGTCCTATTTCCATCTTCTAGTGTGGAAATGGTGATGTGAATGTTCAGTCACAGAACAAAGGAAAATTCATAAATCAAGGGGCCAATGAGGACACAAGATAGTGGATTACAGCAAAGTGAGGAAACTCTTGCTGTCGGCTTCAATATTACTCAATGGTTGGAGCTAGTAGTCTACTAAATTAATACATTCCAAAGATTTTATCAGACAATTGGAAGGATATTGGGTTAGATATAAAAGTTGAAGCTAAGTGGCCATTAGCTAAAGATAGCCCAAAATATTTCTAGCTCTGGATGTGCATCATTCAATGCTCCACAATCATCCCATTCTAACCAGTAATTGACCTTGGAGAATCTTCAACATAGATGAACATAGAACAACATAGACTTTTAGGGGGAAATTAAATTTACACATGTATGGGCATGCATGTGTCTGCATGTTGTATGTGGTGCATATGTATGTCTGTGTGTTGTATATGAATGTATGAGCATGCCTGTCAATTTATTAATTATGTGCACATGACCTTAAATTAACAGCAAGAAAAATATTATGAAGCTTGGCTGTGTGAACTTGTGTCTAACTTATAGTATGAACAGGAATCAGGAGTGTAAAACACTGACCAAAATTCTATTTCATAAGTCAGGTTCACTGCTCCCCCAATACTGGAAACCTCTCTCCAAGTGGGGTTACTACTCCCCGAGGCTAGAGTCAAGGTAGGGTGTGACCCAGAAGGAATCCATGGAATGCTGTCCACTTATGTGTCCCATTCGAGACCAACTAATCACAGACAGAAAGGATGTCTTTACAAACTTTCTTTGAAATAAAATATAAACATAGAACTAAGTCTACACCATATTCCTTAGGTGATCAGGAGATGTGAAGTATCATATTAGAGAGAAAAGGAATCATGAGGACAGACCAAAAGGGGGTGCTTTGTTTGGCTATGATAAAATGGAGGAGCAGCAAAGCGTGACACCCTCTGACCTTTCAGATGGGAACGCTCAAATCAAGCCCTTATCTCCATAGCAACAAGTGACAACCGTTTGGCCCCTCTTTGCTTTTTAAAAGAAAAGGAGAAAATATAATAAAATCATAACTGCTAAGGGACAAGTCTGGACCTAGCAATCAAGAGGGCCCTCTTAGCTTTGTGTTCAGGAGTTGAGCAAGAGGCAGAATCACACCACATAGGAGAATTCACCATCGACATTTGGGTATAGGTCAGTTCTTAGCTGAGTGGCCCTGGACAACTCCTTGTCTTTTCTCAATGACTTCCTAGTTCAAACAGTGTAGATAAAATGGTGTTGAGAATGAATGGGCTAATATAAGACTGAGAACAGTCCCCAGGACATGACAATCAGTCCATCAATATTAAATGTGTTTTCTTCTAAAACCTGTCTTCTGTACCAACAGCCTTTGTAATTTTGACTCCAAAGAATTCAACTTAAAGTCCCTCAGGCTACTGAGATCCAGTAGAGTTGGACTTGCCCCTACTTCTGTGGAAACTTGAGCTAAACTATCCCAGAGAGATGAGAATTTATGCCATATAATATAATTTGGACAAGCACCCTGAGGTGTCTGGTTTCCATAGTTACCATCCCAGCTGGGAGTCTTAGACATGACCAAAAGGTCTCTTTGACTAGGATGACTAGTGGATGCTGCAGCCAGCATCAAAAATGAAACATTTGGGCAAAATGTCATAGCAATGAGCTGTTTTAAAAACTTGAAGCTGCTTGAAGAGCTCAAGCTCTTGTCTCCTGATCAGTGTTCCAGGGACTCGGGAAACAGAATGATCTCTTCCCAAACTTGTTTTCCTTAGTCAGGTCAAAGATTCATTAATTAACCATTAGCCTCATTTAGCGAGAGAGACAGAGTTTCACAGAGCACCTGGGACCACCATTCACAGATCCAATGTAGAGGCTGTCAGGCAAGGCAGGCAGAGAGCTGAGCCTTGATGATCTGAC
Source organism: Peromyscus nudipes (assembly GCA_902168325.1). Taxonomy (NCBI): domain Eukaryota; kingdom Metazoa; phylum Chordata; class Mammalia; order Rodentia; family Cricetidae; genus Peromyscus; species Peromyscus nudipes. Next base: position 39,788 of record CABHPH010142008.1, on the reverse strand, counting down.
TGGCTTCAGGTACTGTGGCAACCAGAAGCCAGCTAATAAGCTCAGTCCTCCAGGAGTATCCACCACCTCCTTCACCCCAGGAGAAAGTAGCAGCAGTGTGAAAGCCTTTCCTGATTTAACCCAAATTTGAGGTCCAGAGAAATATATTGTCCAAGTTTACAGTTGGACTAAGACTGAAAACAAAACTCCACTGTGTGATTCCCAGCTGCTTATACAGACTCTCTCATCTGACATTTTAAACGGGAGGAAGAAAAGTGCCGCTTCCCCAGCAGGACATGTGGTTAATCCCTTGAGGGACCCAGAGTGGGGACAATGTTTTGGAAAGAATAGGGAAACCAGCTGTAACTGGTCTCCTGCCTAGTTCCCTCCCCTAAGATTTAATACTGTTGGCAGAGTGATTTTCCTAAAACTTAGATCTGTTCATATCACTCCCTGTTAAATCCTTAAATGACTCCCTACTGACTTCAGGATAAAATCCAAAAGCCTTGTAATAAGGCCATTCATTAGCAAGCTCCTGACTCCTTTGCAGCTTTAACTCTGCTCATCCCTATCCTAGTGCACATATGTTACACTTCGTCCATAAGAGGATGCTTACTGTCCCCAGTAAACATACATTCCTTTCTCCCCTTTCAGGATCCTAAACAAATGGCACACTACTCGTCTATCCCTTTCAGATTTCCAAGCACCCCCCTTTAGTTACAGACCACCTCCTCTAGGGAACCTTCCCTGACCTTCAGGCTGAATGAGGTTCTCCTACCTGGGCTTTGAGATCATCCCCTAGGCAGCTCTTCTTCTGAAGCTTCACAGCCTTGAAAACCATGTGTGAAGATTAATTTTTGTAAACTTGGCATAGAGGCATCTGGGAAGAGGGGACTTCAACTAAGGGATTGCCTCCATCAGACGGGCCTGTGACCATGTCTGTGGGAAATTTTTGATTAATGATTGATGTGGAAGGGCCCACTGTGGGCACTGCCACCCCTGGGCAGGTGGGCCAGGGTTGTATAAGAAAACGAGTTAAGTGAGTCATGCAGAATGAACTAGTAAGCAGCATTCCTCCATGGTCTCCTTCAGCTCCTTCCTCCAAGTTCCTACTTTGAGCTACTGCTGTGACTTCCTCTGATGATGGACTGTAAGCCAAATAAACACTTTCCTCCCCTTGTTGTTTTTGATTATGGTATTTATCACATCCACAGAAAAAGCAAACTAAGATATCATCCATCTGCCAGGCTGCCCAATAGCATTCCTAGGATAGAGGTTGGCAATTTCATGTTCCATGTTCCCAGCCCTAGAATAGATGTATACTGGCACATTGCTGAAGTTTAATAGTTAACAAATACTTCTCCTACCTAAAACAGGTTCCACATAACATGAGCAATTGTGTGTGTGTGCGTGTGCGCGTGTGCGTGTGCGTGTGCGTGTGTGTGTGTGTGTGTGTGTGTGTGTGTACATCACTATTTTGCATGTGTGTTTTGTTAAAACCTAGAAAGAACAGGGGGGAAATTGCCAACTCTTAATTACTTTGGAAGCAATTATCACCTGCCTTATCAGAAAAAAGGAATGGCATCAATAACCCAAATAAATAAATGGTCCAAAAGCCATTTCTAGCCAGTCATGGTGTAGGTATGTGTGAAGAAGAATGGGTGTGGACCCTTACCTGTGGGGCTCACTTTTATAATATTTTATAATCCAACCTGTTTTCTGTTGGTGTTATTCACATGCCTGGTCACCGAAGAGCTAACAAGAGAGAATGGCAAGAAGTAGAGGAACTGAGTCTGGCCGGTGGCATACAACCTTATTTCTTCCAATATCAACCAATCTTATGAGAAGAACCCAATCTGACTTCTGGTTGCTCTGGAGTAGGGGTGGCAAGTGGTTCTCGCTTGTTCTTACTATTTCATAAATAAGGAAACTGAGGCCCATAGACATGGAGTTTGAGCTCATGGTCACACGGGGAATGATAAAGGCACTAAAGTATAAACACAGCCTCTTCCCATCCCACTAAGACCAGCTCCTTATTTCACACCTGATAGAAGAAGTTGCTTGGGAAACAAGGCCAGTGACTTCCAAACCAAAGCTTGAAGAGGGCCTGTTGCTAACTGACAGAATTTATTCTTCCTGGATCAAATCACAAGTCTCCTCCCAATCAGGTTCAAGTGTCCCAAAAGGTATACAACTGGGGGTTGCGGGGAGAATGGTTTACCTTTCATTGATCTAGAAACTGGATCTCTCCACTGGCCTGAGAGCTGCATTTTGAATGTAATGGTGTCTTTTGAGACTGTAAGGAGAAATGAAACAAAGAAAAAACAAAAAATCCTCCAAAGAAATGTGAGGACAAACATAAGATGATACAATGATAAGCAAGGCAAAGCAGTATTGAAGATCTAGAGTGCAAGAGGAAAGGCACAGAAACATCCAGAGGTCTGGGTACCATATGCAAGGACAGAAGCAGGCAGCCAGTGCTGAAGAAAAATGAAGTGGGAAAACATGATTGATACTCTCCATGGCAGAGCAAGCTACTTGGGAAAAGAGATGGAAGAGCAGGGTTTTGAAGATGAGTGTAACATTCACTTCTATCTATTCTATCACAAACATGTTCCTAGAACTCTTTGTCTTGAGCTGTCTCTTAACCAAAGAACCACAGTAGCAATCTCCTGTGTGGCAGAGAATTAACACTTTCATTTGTAGAACTGAGTTTAGATGGCCAGAGGTCCAAATAGCAAATACATCACCTTGAAAGGCATCCTTACAGTGTGTGTCCCTTTTCTTTTTGTACATGAAGAAGACAGATCTCCTCCCAAACATTCTTCGTTCATATGGATTCATTTCATACCTGTGGGGAAGGAAGATGAACTGATATCCTCCAGCAGTTGCATTCTGCCTCTTACCATTTTCCATATTATTCAGCAATAATAGCACCTTCTTTTTTATCTCAGAGCCCACAGGTTCAAGCTGGCATATCTCTTATGACCATCATACCAGCAGAAAAAATTCTCTGTGGTGGTGGTGAAGTGTGTGGAACCCAAGTTAAATTTATTCCAGAATAGTAGGAAAGAAAATATATGTGTTGTGGGGGGGGTGTCTTAGTATCACCTCCACCCATGCAATTTTAGCATCCCATGCCTCTTGCACCTCCTTATATAGAAGTCAAACAAAGCAAGCCATTTCATCCTAGCCTGTCCTTTCCCCCTGCTCTATATAAAGCTAGCTACAGATGGCATGCATGGATTGATGCTCCAAAACTCCCCAGTGCCCACTCCCTTCCATCAAGCCGGTTCCTAAATCTGTGGATGTAGCAGACTTCAAAAGAGGAAGTGGTATGATGGCACAGCATGAGCCTTGGCACACTCGAGTCCAGGCTGTGCCAGGGCCATGATGCCTGAGTCTCACCAGCTCTGAGGCAGCACTAGGACTGGCATCTGGCTGCCCCATTGCCCACATGAGGGGAACCTGGTGCTGAAAGCCAAGTTTCTCTCTCGTACACTCTGGGTAGGAGGCAAAGCAATCCACAGTAATGTGGGAGGAAAAGGAGTACTGATGGAGGGGGTGGGGCAGTATATAGGAGTCTGGAAGAAGCAACCTTGAGCACATCCTCCTTTCTAGCTCATTCTCCTGCCTAGTGAGTCCAGATGAAAGAAGGTTCGGCCAGAAGGAAGAGTAAGGACAATTTCTTTTGACCTCTCTTCCCTTCAAGTTTTTGCATCTGCTGTCAATTCTTTTTAATACTCTTTCCTATGTGATCCTAGATTCCACCTCAGGTGTTTATCCTATTCTAAGCACTAGATAAAATACTTAATGCTTCTTTCTCCTTTAGCAAAAATGAAAGCTAATATTGCAATGTCACTGTTTCCCCATTTTTAAGAGAAAACAGAAATGTTAAAGATGTTATCAAGATCACCCAACTCTTAAATGACAGAGTCAAGATTCAAACTCAAGTCTAGGGAACTTCCAAGCTTGTATCTCTGAAGGATCTCATAAACCCCAACCAGTTATCAAGACAAAGCAGAAAAGTATTACTTGAGGCTCCCTACCTCAGAGATATTTACATTTTAATACCCTGTCTCTTAACAAGGCTTCAATGAGCAAAGAAATGAACTGCTTATAATGCTATTTGGAGCATTGTGATAGGTCACAGAGGAAATTCATGGGGTCAGGGGTGTCTCAAATAACCATGTCTATCTCAACTCCATAGAATGAAGCCAAGCTGGTATGAAGGAATACTGGAAGCCCTGCTTTGCATTTATTTTGATATAAACTTTGCTTATTAAAGGTTGTAACCAAGAGAAGAGAAATTTTGTATGGACATAGGAAAGCCTTTCCAGTGAGGGAATTTAGAAGATTATTAATAACATTCACATACACACTCAGATAGACTTACACACATTCACATACACAGTTACACACATTCACACACTCATACACACACACACACACACACACACACACACACACA
>CABHPH010142008.1:0-10632 GCA_902168325.1 Peromyscus nudipes | reverse complement strand
AAAGAAAGAAAGAAAGAAAGAAAGAAAGAAAGAAAGAAAGAAAGAAAAAGAAGGCTGAGCAAGCCATGAGGAGGAAACCAGTAAGCAGCACCCCTGCATGGCCTCTGCATCAGCCCCTGCTTCCAGGTTCCTGACCCGTTTGAGTTCCTGTCCTGACTTCCTTCAATGATGAACAGCAATGTGGAAGTGTAAGCCAAATAAACCTTTCCTCCCCAAGTTGCTTTTTGGTCACGGTGTTTCATCATAGTAATAGTAACCCTAACTAAGACACCATCATAAGACCCTTGCTTCAAACACCACTGTGAAGGAAGCACTCTTTTTAATACATGACAACCTGGACAGTAGCAGCTTACTATATACGTGACTGTGCTGATTGTTAACATAAGCTGTTAAGCATAATTATTACACTAGAAGAAGTGAGGGTCTGTTTGACTGTATAGCTCCTCTGAAGCACACTGGTGGCTCATGGGCCCTGGGAGAGGAAGGCATAAAAAGTCCAAAGCAATGTGTCACACTTTTGAATCAGAGCCCTCATCAGTCCACAGAGAATGGAGGACAGAGCTGTATTTAAACAAGGCTGAGGGGTAGGAACACACCCTGAAGGAGACCGAGCAGCAAAGGAACCTAAGATATCTATAATGTCCCAAAGGAGATATCTTGCCTTAGCCTCTGGATGAGCAAAAGCCTAGATAAGTGGATCGAGATGAATGGTTCCAGAACCCACCTTAGACAAGAACAGAGATCCTAGCGTTTACCATCCCAGGCCCTCAGCACCAGAAGCAAACCTTCTGATGCTGGGCTCCACAGAGAAACCAAGTGAGCTGGTAAGTTGTTTCCAGGATTGATTGCCAACTTTCATTGCAGAAGAGAAACATAAGGCCCAATCCTTCCCCAGTGAAGATGCTAAGAAAAAAGAAGTGCCAAGGTTTAAGGACATTGACTCCTGGAAAGTGGAGTCAGGGAAGACTGTAGCTGGAAGCAGCTTAGCAGAGGGGAATTGTGCTTAACTTGAACTTAAAACATCTTGGTCCCAGTCTACTTGATGCTACTTACTGGGCATGATAGGCAAACCACTTAACCTTTCCAAGCACCCTTACTTTTCTTGTTTCAGAAATGGCTTTTTAAAAATAGCAGATACTGTGATTCAACATTTATTATGTGATTTCTCTCTGCACCAGACTTAGAATGGAAAGATCCAGGTATGAACTTTTTTTTATTATTTTTGTTGCTGTTTTGAGACAGGGATTTCACTATGTAGCCTTAGCTGGACTGAAATTAGCTATATAAACTAGGCTGGCCTCAAATTTGTGTGCAATCCTTTGCCTCTCAGGCACTGGGATTATAGTCCTGCACTACCACATTCAGCCAGTTATAAACTGGATGAACATCAAAGCCCAGGTTGGAAAGGTAAATCCTTAGTGAGGCAAGCTTGAGAAGGTCCTAAAGTGCTTTCAGCCCTGAACACCTGTGCATAAAGGAAGACACCTTCCAGACTGCAAGAGGAACATGAGCAGAAGTTGAGGAGACAGGTGACCTTAGCCTTTTTCAGGGACAAAGGGTTGGGGGAAGGGCTATGAGAAATGCAACAGGTCCTGAGGGTAGACCAAAATTATGAACGGCATTAAAAGATGGCCTTCATCTCTCTAATACTATGGTTATGGAGTGTTATTTTTATTCAAGGGAAGAATAAAGAAAAGAATGTTTGCTACTCACCCAAACATCAGGACATTCTGTCCCTCTGTGATTGTGCTTCATGAAAATGCTTTCCAGCAAAAAAAAAGAAAGAATGATTAAGGGGAAAAAAATAACTAGAGCCACATTCATTTCAGCTCCTCTGAAAGCACAGCAGGAGGAAAGTGGCTATGTTTGCCAAATTCCAGAAAAAGACACAATTGACAGGAGGCAGGGAGGGGAGGGTGAGGCAGCAGAGGGCATGAAGAGGAGGAGGGGTCCCTCTTGTTTTATTCTCCCCAGAAGATACAGTAAATAATGAAGAGGTGTGGTTCATGGAGGGGAAATTACTCAACAAGGCCCTTTCAGGGGGGGAAATGGAACTAAATCCATGCTCCTTTATTCTTGCTCTCTCATTCAACTCCCGGTTTACATGAGAGCTCCCTGGAGTTGATGCTCCCCTCTGCTATTATAAGTCGTAATTGACTGGAGCTGATCATTTCAAAATAATGGGCTGAAGTTCTTACATTGTCATGATTAACACGAAGTAATAATTATTAGCCTCACTGACAGCTACAGGGGAGAAGGAAGGCCACCAGGATGCCCGGTTTTTCTGGAGCCAGAAAAAAATCTCAGTTGGGCCACTAGATGGCGTGATGTCCGGGAGACCACTGAGGTTCTCTGCATCTTCTTTGGTCCAGGGTGTGCACTATCCTCTCAAGAGCTAGAGCTAGGCCTCAGTCATCCCAGGACTTCGTGCCACAAGGCTGAAGCAGGAATTCGAAACAGAGGGACAGGCTGCTCAGAAGGAGTTTGGGAAGAGGAGAGAAGGTATGTGTTACTGGACGGCCCCACATTCAGGTCCCTTCAAACACAGAGCAGTACTGTCAGCAGAATGGATCGAAGGAGCTGCAGCCTCCTATGACTCAGGAAGATTCATAGCAGTGGTGCCTGGTGCAGGAGTGTTTATCAAATGCAAGAGGAGAGAGAAATCACACGACTAGAGAGGATTCCGATGCAAGACCCTATTTTTCAGCTCTACCCTTACTTACTCTGTTTTCCATATCTTAGGCACCAAGCTTTCTCAGACACCACAGGAAGATATTCTGAGTGTTTGGCATTCTTTCTCTGTTCTCCATGAAAAGGCTAAGGTCACGACCAAGTAGGAGCATGGAGTCACAGTCCTGGATTTTAGGGACAGTGTCAGGAGAAAAGAGACTTGTGCAAGGTCACACAGACAATGGCAAAGTCGAATCACATCCTAGCCTCCCAGTTCTCAGTCTAGGGCCGCTGAACTTTTTTTTTCAGTTCACTCTTTGCCTTCCAACTTGTGTTGATTTTTGAGTCAATAAACAGAGCTACCACAACAAGGGAAGAAAAAGGAGGAAAGCTACATGTGAAGAATGGAAACAGAATTGCCTTTCCCCATCTGTCTTTCCACCTCTCTAGCACTTAGAATCTCCTACAAGAGACCATTTCACAGAAGGAATAGTGCTGAGCTTGATATTTAACAGGGAAAAATGGGAGGCTTAAGACTGAACTTTTCTAGGTACCCACAAAACTGAAAATGTGGCAACAAGGTAGCACAGCAATTAACTATTTTACACTGTTGGTAATGATGTGCTTGATTCTCTCTTGCCAAGAACTTGTGCCACTTCTGGATTTTTTTTTTTCAATCTCTAGTAATTCACACCCTGTCCTAAATTTACAGTCTGAAGCCAGACTCTGTGCTTTGCACCTGGGTGTCAGGGTATTGATTTATTTAAGCAGGGTATTTATTTATTTTCTCATGGGGTGAGGGACTTTACTCTCTGCCAGCCTCCTCGGGGCCAGCACCCCCACACACCTCCAAGCCCTGCTCAGCCCCCACCTGTCTGGCTGCCTAATGATCAGATTCCTCCCCAGCTGTAGCTCTGCACTGCCTCACGGCAGACTGGAAACAGATTCCTGGAGCAGAGTGGAGCCACTCCAACCAGGTCCTGCTGTCTGTCATTCTACTCACACTCAGGGCTCTGGTCCCAGGGAGGGCCTAGCACTGGGTGAGTACTTCAGATATCAGCCAGGAAGGAGGATCTGGGAGCTAAGAGAGGGGGAGTTGAATGGTCTGTCCCCGAAGAGCTTGCAGTCAGAAGCAGAGGAAATTCTTCTATAGTTACTGTCTTTCTTTCTCCCCTAATTAGGAGGAGTGAGAGCTCAGTTCTTCTGGGGTTTGTAGGGCAGGGATGTAATCAAGGTGAAGTCAGGCTTAGCCTTTTGCTCACTGGGCTCCCTGTGGATTCCCACAAAGACAAGCTAGCACACTCACTCTAAGGGGTGGGGATGCTACACATTGCACCCCAATTATCCCATTATTTTGAAAGGCCATGAATGTGGTCTTGTGTGGTGCAAAGGTGACTTAAACTACTGGAGGTCTGCATGTGTTTGCAACTTCTCTGCCAGGGACAAACAACCCTCCTTGTTAAACACTCACACCCTGTAAGATCTGGGTGAATTGACCTCATTAGTATGATTGTTTATAATAATCATGATAACAATTATAACATGTTCTTTATTGTGATAAGATGACAGTCATCACCCTCATTAGAAAAGCAGCTCTGAGGCTTTGTTGGACCCAGGATGAATCTGCTAGAGCCCTCCTGTGGCAGGGCTCTGGATTTCTGCTAGCTGAAGGTTAAGAGAGCATGAGGCCCAGGACTTCCCACTTCCTGAACCTGGAATAACTCCTTCATCTGTCTGCATCACAATTTCTTACCTAACTGTGAGAAAAGAAGAAAAAAACATGAATGTCAGACACCTGGTTCCACATATAGCTATTCCCTGCTACTTATTAACCATGGGGTATTGCTTAATTTTTTTTTTTTCTGAGACAAGGTCTCACATAGTCCAGGCTGGCCTCAAACTCACTATGTAATGTGCATAACTTTGATTTTCTCATCTTCCTGCCTCCACTCCTGAAGTGCTAGGATTATAGGTGTACACTGATATGCTGGTTTATGCAGTACTGGAGATTGAAAGCAGGGCTTCATGTGTGCTAGATATAAACTCTTGCCAACTAAACTACACCTTTTGGCTGCCTGCTATCTGTTCTGCATTTGTAAGGTGGGGTGGAAAGACTCGGCCTTGGGATTAGAGTTGTAAGACTCTAAACAATAGAATGGTACTGAGTGGACAATGCAGTACCATGCTGTACTGTAACAATGACAACTGAAAGGATTATATCCTGTTAAATGAAGAAGCAAAAAAAAATGACCACTTCCTCTAGGATCTAAGTTTCCTGTCTCAAAGAAATCTGCTTCGTTGGCTTTGTCCTACCTAGCTTTCCCCTGCCCCAGAGGTTCCTGAGGAGCCTACCCATGAGAGCCCTGGATCACAGCTCCCACTGACTGGTGAGAACAGCTGCCACCTAACATGGGCTAGGCACCCAAGGACAGTGACCCCATAATATCCCAGCTGCTGAGGAAGCTGAGCAGGGAAGCACTCCAAAGGTGCAAGTCAGTAATTGTCACTCATGAGGGTCAGGCCTCTGCCTCTTATGCAATCAAAACGTGTTTGCCGATGGGCAGGATCTGTACTGACTGGCCACAGGGACTATTACAGCACAGACACACTTCTTGATCCCACAAGGCAAGGTGACTAGTGGGACTCTCTTTGCTTGGTTACAGTTCACCAGGAAGAATACTAGAGAAGGAGGAAACTAAAGCACCAGGGGTGGAATAAGGAAGACAGTGTAGGCAAGCATATGTCAAGGGACATTTTGGGTGAGCCAAGCTGTTTTCCACAGAAAACCAAGCAAGAGAATGAAGTACATTGTAGCAGATGGGAAGCGGTTTACCTCTAGAATTTCAGATTTTAAGACACCACCATGCATTCATGTAACACTTGCCAGTGTGAGAAGTCCATTGACAGTCAGCAACTTGGTTGTTTCTTCTGAATTCCTACAAGACACACAGGGAAGGAATATTTCTACTTTACAAATGAGGAAATGAAACAGGCACCAAGAGAGCTATCCTGGGAATATCCGACTGAATGAACAGTTTCTATAGGGGAAATCTTTTCAGAAAACAAAAATCAGAGCACAGGATTCTTCTCAGACTCTGTGCCAGACACACAGCAGCCAAGTCCTAAGTCTTGGCCCTCACCTTCTATGGTCAAAGACCAGGAGGTAGTCCATCCTCCATTCTGCAGCCTCTGACCTGGCATGTAGTCCCAGGGTCCTGTTGGGAGGCTCTAACTGAAGTTGCCCAGGTGTACAGAGAATGCTCTGCTTTCAGAGCTGCACTTAGATGAATGGGGGAAAACTAAGGAGGTTGGGAAAGAGGATGAAATATACAGGAACATGAGCTGTGCTCATGGAAGGTTTAGGGAAAAAAGGAAAGAGAAAGCCCACTGTGTTTGATTTGGAGCTTTAACAAGCTTGCCTCTGTTTCAAGTGCACAGAAAAGTGAGATTTGCAAAGGGAGGAGAGGAGTGGGGCAGGGAGAAGTCTTTATGAATGGTGCTGAGAATCCAGAGCAGGTGCCCGGCTGCTATGTTGCCCCTAGCCCTGGGCCCCATTGCCCAGGCAGAGGCCTTCCACTAGAGTGGCCCAGCAGCCTCTCACTTCCATTCATGGGACTTGGCCTCTCAGATGGATGCCTTTGTTGCCAACAGTATGCACGTGAGGGGGGTGGATGCTGCTACTTCTGCTATGGCTGCCTGACAATGTCTGCAGGGTGAAAGTAAAGTACAGCTTCCTGACATGAAAGGCCCACCCACAGGGATGCCATATTACTGCTGGCTTGGGATCTGAGCAGGAGAAAAATGACACCCATCTCAGGGCAGAGATAGGTCAAATGGGAAGTGCCAGGTCAGGTTCAGTTCAGAGAGACAGAAGCAAGACTGAAGACAATTGATGTGCTGCCCAAAGATGGCCATCGACACCATCATGCAAGAGCCCACTCATCTTCTCCAAGGTCCACACATAGTTCCTAATCCCAGTCCCCATCCCACTCCAGGCCCCTTGATACACACACATACACACACACACACACACACACACACACACACACACACACACACACTCCAGGCAGCAATCCCATGCTAAACATTGACAGTTGCCACCCCCATCTTTCAAAGGAGCAGACTTAATGTAGAAAGCCTGCCAAAGTGTGGCTGGCTTCCAGGACCAAAAATACCTCCTATGATCTAAGAGGGCTACCAAATTGGCATCTGTTTGTAGGGCTGAAGCTGCTGCTGTAACAGAGAGGACTCCCTTGGAGATGGGCTAGCTGCCTATTTTGGAACCATTCTTCCCCAGCATACAGGCTTCCTTGCTAGTGCCTTTCATAGGAATGCTGGTCCCTCCCTGGAACACAGCTTCCTGTTCTCTCTTACTTCTCTCATCATCTCATCTATGTCAGTCACATGGTGACAGGGAAAGAGACCTGGGAAGAAGAACAGCAATGTAGCCAGGATAAGGCTTCAGGATCACTGTGTGGAGTAGTTGGATAAGAACCCATTGGAACTTGCAACAATTTCCAAAGAACATCTTTTATTAAATACTTGCCACTTGCCTAAAACTGCATTGGGCTATAACTGTCACTCTGGATAGAAATAAGGGAACTAGCCAGTCCCCTCAAGGTCTATTGTGGTGATATATTGTGTACCCTAATAAAAATTGCCTGAAGATCAGAGGACAGAGCCAGCCACTAGATTAAACATAGAGGCCAGGCAGTGGTGGCACACACCTTTAATCCTAGCACTTGGGAGGCAGAGATCTGTCTGGATCTCTGTGAGTTCAAAGCCACCCTGGACTACATGAGATTGATTCAGTCTAGGAGAGAAACAGAGCCAAGCAGTGGTGGCACACACCTTTAATCTCAGTACTTGAGAGCACATGCCTTTGCTACCAGTATTTGGGAAGCACACACACCATTAATCCCGGTACTAGGATGGAAGTGATATGGCTTGGCAGAGAATGGTATATAAGGTGTAAGGAGACAGGAACTAAAGCCCTTTTCAGCTGGACTCCTTTTGGCTGAGGACTCAGAGACATTCAGTAGAGGATTCGTGGAGTTAACGAGGTGAGAAGTAGCTGTGGCTTGTTCCTTTGTCTCTCTGATCTTTCAGCATTTATCCCAATATCTAGCTCCAGGTTTTTTATTATAAGACCATTTAGGATTCATGCAATAGTCTATGATTTGACATCAGCTGGGCAGGATGACAAGGAAACACTAGAAGGGCAGACAGACACAAGAAAATGAGTCCTCAGAAAGGCAGTAAGCAGAACATGGGGGTGTGTAGTCTGTTCATTATTGATGTACTGAAAAATGGAATGCTACTCAGCCATTAAAAAGACTGGAAGCCTCTTACTTGTGGTAGTCCATGTGTTCAGAGTACTTATGTCAAGTGAGTGAAGCTAGGCACAGAAAGGCTCATGTAAAGGCTTCATAGAAGTAGGAAGTCCTAAGGTGGCTGCCAGAACCTAGGAGGGTGAAGGAGGAATTGGTTATCAAGTCATAGTTACAGCTGGATGGAAGAGCTAAGCTCCAGAGTCTATAGCATGGTATGGCTACTACAGTTGCAATAATTTATTATGTGTTGCAAAATAAATAATAACTGTTTGAGGTGACAATATGCTAATTACTCCAATCTGATCACGACATGTTACATATAGTGAAATGTCACATTGCACCATATAAATATGTACAGTTGTTATGTATCAACTAAAATTGTAAATGTTCTGATTTACAATTTTCGTTATGTACAATATATAGTTCTATGGAAGGAAGAAATGTAATAAAGTTGTTTTTGTTTTGGGGTTTGTTTGTTTGTTTGTTTGGGTTTTTCAAGACAAGATTTCTCTGCGTAACAGCCCTGGTTGTCCTTGAACTCACTTTGTAGACTAGGCTGGCCTTGAACTCACAGAGATCTGCCTGCTTCTGCCTCCTGAGTGCTGGGATTAAAGATGTGTGCTACCATAGTCAGGCAATAAAGTTGCTTTTAATAAATACTTTGTGGCCAAATGGATGATGGTCAAGATAGGTCAGCTCAGCCCTTTAAAGGCTTGAAGGCTGTGGACATTACTGTCACCTGTAAAAATCAGGAACCTAAAGTGATTATCTTAATTCATTTTTTATTTAAATTTTTTCATACAAAATATATTCTGATTACAGTTTCCCCTTCCCCAACTCCTATTAGATCCTTCCCAACTCCCCAAAACAAAAAATAGACAAACAAAACCCAGAATTAAAAAGAAAACCAAGAAACACACATACACACACACACAACAAACAAAACCCATTAAAACATAAAATAGAACATATGATATAAAAGCAAAAGATTGGTAAGCCAAAAAAAATTGAGTTCCTTTTGTGTTGGCCATCTACTGCTGGACATGGGGCAGTATGGTTAATATACCATGAGGCTCCACTGGAGAAATTTAATTTTTCCTTTGCAAGTGGATGTCAATTAGAGATAGCTTCTTAAGGTTAGGGATGGGAATGCATGTATACTTTCCCCTCTCCACATTAGGACCCCATCTGGCTTGAACCTGTGCAGGCCCTGTGCAATATGTGCTCATGTCCTTTGGTGTCACCATCCCCTCGGCCTCTTACAATCTTTCTGCCTTCTCTTCTGCACCCTGAGCCCTGAGGAGAGGGGTTTTATGAAAACATCTCATTTAGGACTGTGTTCCAAGATGTCTGCACACTGTCTAGTTGTAGGTCTCAGTGCTGGTTCCCATCTACTGCAGGAGGAAGCTTCTCTGATGATGGCTGAAGGAGGCACTGATCTATGGGTATAACAGAGTGTCATTAGGGGTAATTTTATTATTATGTTCCTTGAGAAGAACAAATAGTATTTGGTTTTCACCTAGACCCATGGCCTACCTTGTCTGTGGTTCTTGGCTACCAGAGCAGTGTCAGGAATGGGTTCTACTGATTGTCTTAATTCTTAAAGTATAACTGTGTGGCTTAACTAATGTGTAGCAGTTTGCTCCAAGATAAAAAGCATTCCATCCTGCAGGAAGCTCCTTAAGAAGGAAGGTAAACAAATCAAAATAGCTTCAGGAAGTCCCTGAAAGTGACCAGATTCACCAGGTTCCTCCCTGTCAGAGCAAGCAATGAAAGCTGAGAGCTTGCTTGCCTCAGATGGAAAGAAACTGAGCTACAAAGAAGACTCAAAGACTCTGAGGCTAAATCAACTGCCTGGAAGAAACAAAAACCAGGCGAAATGCCTGGAAGAGGTTTAGACCAGAGTCACTTGGAAAGGACACCCTCCAACCTGGGCTGCCTGCAGGCAGTGCAGTGTGTTCTGGGATTCCCAGTTTTTGCGAGCTGTCACCAATGTTGGGGTAGAACTTGGTGATACAGCCATCTTTGAGTCATTTCTGCTCCTGTAGTAACCCCTCTCCCATATTCCTGCAAGTAACCCCAATAAAACCCACTGGTTTGCCAAGTTGGACTTTGGTGGTTCATACTTTGGTCTGTCATGAGATCCCTCTCTGAGTGAGTAGACATGTGTGTTGCATCCCTTACCAGGAGAAGTATTGTCACACAACTAATGATGAGTATCAATTCTTTAAACACCATCACATCTGGTTTTAACATTCTAGCTCCCTGGAGATGTCAAGTTGAAATCCCATCTTAGAGATGGGGAGCTGAGGCCTAGGGAAGACAAGAGTGCTTCATCCAAGTACCCCCTAGATCAGGCTTCTGTGATCACACCCTGTACTGGCTCAATTTCAAATGCTTCTCAGTGGTATTGTGGGAGTAGGGTGGCATCATGTCACCCTGCATGCAGTGTGATCTGTCTGTAGGTGTTCCTTCTCCCACCCTCTCCCTTTCTCTCCCTTTATTCATGACAGGTAGGGTAAGCATGGGGAGTGGAGAACAGGATGGTATGTGTGGAGGAGTCACTTTCATTTAATGTGCCCTCATTCTTCATTTAAGAGTTTATTTCTGGATCACAGGGGGTGGGGAT
>CABHPH010142007.1:29583-60150 GCA_902168325.1 Peromyscus nudipes | reverse complement strand
TTCCTCTTTAATGGAGTTTTTCATTTCCTCTTTAAGAGAATTTTTTATTTCTTCTTTAATGGAGTTTTTCATTTTTCTCTTTAAAGGAATTTTTTATTTCCTCTTTAATGGAGTTTTTCATTTCCTCTTTAAGGAAATTTTTTATTTCCTCTTTAATGGAGTTTTTCATTTCCTCTTTAAGGGAATTTTTTATTTCCTCTTTAATGGAGATTTTCATTTCCTCTCTGAGGAAATTTTTTATTTCCTCTTTAAGGATATTTTTTATTTCTTCTTTAAGGGCCTCTATCATCTTCTTAAAGTCATTGTTAGGATTGATTTCTTCTGTTTCTTCTGCCTTGGTATGTTCAGGACTTGCAATTGTAGAGTCGGTAGGTTCTGGTGTTGTCATATAGGTCTTTATGTTGTTGCCTGTATTTTTCCGCTGGCGTCTACTCATCTCTTTCTCTGCTCGGTGCAGATGGTGTAAGACCCTAACCCTTCAGGCTTACACCTCTAAGCCTCAGAAATGAGAAACTTCAAGCACCCGGAAATGAGAAACTAAAAATCTGGTTCTCTGGGCAAGCTGACCACCCCTGTTCTAAGTCGGTGAGGTGTATACTTACGATTCTGGTGATCTGGTTTGGTGGTTGGGTGGTCTTGATAAGTTCTTTTGAGAGCTTCTTGAAATACAGGATCCAAAGACACCTCTTACTCCGTGGCTTGCTGTATAGCTGGGTGGCTGGCCCCTGATGTCCTCCTCCTTCTCTGGCTCCTCGATCCTTCAGGTTCCAGTGAGCACCTCGGCGTCCTCCCTTGATGCCTCTGCAACCACCGCTGCAGTGATCCCTGCTGCACGGAGCCCAGGTCCTGCAGAGCCGCACCTGCCCCGTGCTGTGCTCTCCACCAGTTCCCAATTGAGAAGCAATCAGCAAGGTGATTAGCATCCACTGTGCGGGTTCGGGTGTCCCTGAACCTTGTAGCGTTCACCCAGCTCTGTCGCGCCCCAAAGGGTCACCGGGGAGTCCCCAGCTGCTGCTCCTTCCCTGTCTCGCCACGACCGCTCGTACCGCGCCTCTCACCCGAGCGCCCGGCAGTCCGCTCACCCGCAGGCCCGGGGGAGACCGCGCGGGAAGGATCGAAGGATCGATCCAAACCGTGGAATCCCGAGGAAGGCAGAGAAACCCCGATGCTCTAGCCAGCTTCTCCCAACCTAAATCTATCCATCCATCCTTTGTCTCCAAGCTCTTATCTCTCTCTTTTTCCGTATACCTTTTTTGATGTCTTTCCTTGCGGCCCTGTTCCTCTTATTTCCACATCAGTTCATCATCCAGTTTTGCTCTCACTCACAGCCCACCGGCGGCAGCTGCCATCTTGACTCCTTCCCGATTTTTTAACAGTAAAAACCAGAAGCAATTGTGTACAACCATTTGAAGGCCCTGGGCATGCTGGCAGAGTGCCTGAGACTCCTGCATCCTCAAGTTTTCTGTCAATGGCTTTACTAGGGGACAATTTATATCCTATATAGACATCTACTCAAGTCACAGGTCAACAGCCTGTAGTCAACTTAGACGTGTACAGGATGCAGTCTAGCTCTACACCCCTCTAGACAGCCTGACAGCTGCTCTGTGACATTTGCATTCCCCCAGGACCTCAGCCCACAGCAGCCATTGTCTCTGAGCCAGCCCTTTCTGGGCATTTGATGGCGTGCAGTACTAAGTAAGCCTTCACACTCCTTCCTTCACTGAGAACAGCACCTGTGAGATCGAACCACCTGGAGGTAAGCACTGGCTTTTTTCCTGATCGATATTCCACAGTGCCTCTACTGCTGTTAGTCTACTCACTGGCTAGTGGGCCTCCGAGTTCCTAGTTCTGGACTCCACTGAATGGCAGTGCTATTCAGAGTCGTGTGTGTTCCTCAGAACGTGTGTCTCTAGTTGAGTTTATTCCTAGGGTCAGAACTGCCGGTTCACACAGCACGTTCGTATATAACTGACTACGAAACTGCCAAACTTTCCCAACGTGACTGTACCTGCCTGCAGTCCCATCAGCAATGAGCCAGGGCTCTGGGTTTTCTGCCTCAGCAACATCTGGCCTTGACTGAAAGCAGCTCTAGAGGGTCGGTGGCATCTCATGGTGGTTTTAACTGCACTCCCTGGTGACACTGATTGTGGTTGCATGCCCTAGCAACCATTCATAGCGCCTCTCTGCTGAAATGGCTCACCACCACCCCCCCCATTTTCAGGCTAAGTGGCCTGTCTTGCTGGTGACAACGGTCTTTATTCATTCTGAACACAGCAGAAACAAGCGGTTTGCAAACATCTTCCCCAGCCTGTGGCTTGTTTTCACTTTCTTCACATATCTTTGAAGTGCTCACACTTTTTAATTTTAATGAAGTCTACTTTATCAATGTTCCTTTTATGGATCATGCTTTTGGTGTTATATCTAATTAGCTCTGCTGTAGCCCAAGGCCATGAGTATTTTCTCATGTTTTCCTCCACAGGTTTTACAGTTGTAGCACTTCCACAAAGGTCTGTGAGCTACTTTGAGTTAATTTCTGCATATGGTATGAAGTAAGGGTAGGGCCTAGCTCACTGTGGTTTGGCAAGTGAGTATTGATTCCAAGCGTGTGTACAAAGCACACTGCCGTCTGGACCAGCGTTCTTTAAGATGCCAAGGCCTCTCTGCCTTGGTGTGCTGTAGTCGGAAAAGGTCTCCCCATCCCACTGATCTTTTCAAGCTATATTTCCCTTTTCTCTCTTCTTTTTCGTTTTCTCTCTCACTGGTTTCTGTTTGCTTTGGGTTTGCTTTATTTGTATAGTTTTTTTCTGTATGTATTTATTCATTTTTTATTTTAGTTATTTATTTTGGTTTTTTGAGACAGGGTTTCTCTGTGTAGCCTTGGCTATCATGGAACTCGCTCTGTAGCCCAGGCTGGCCTCAAATTCACTGAGATCCTCCTGCCTCTGCCTCCCAGTGCTGGGATTAAAGGCATGCATCACCACTGCCCTGATATTCATTCTTAAGTAGGGATTCATTCTAGAGCCGACTGGCCTTGAACTCATGGCAATCCTCTAGCCTCAGCTTGGCAAGTGTTGGGATCATGGGCATAAGCCCCCATGCCCCGTTCTTTTCGGTATCTTAAAGTATAAGGTTAGACTCTAATGTTAGGTCTCTTCCTTTTGTAAATGCAGAAAGGTAACTGGTGCAGCTTCTTCCAGAAACCCTGGGATGTGTGTTTCTACTTACATCCCATTAATACTATGTTGTGACTCCTTTTATGATTTCTTCTTTGAGCATAAGTTACACAGAAGTAACTTATTTCCCATGTGGTTTATTTCCCAAATATCTGTGGATTTAGCTGACTCTTTGGGGGCTGGGGGTGGGGGCGTTGTTTCAAGTTGTTTTTTGAAGCAGGATCTCCTGCAGCCCAGGCTGACCTAGAACTTGCTGTGAAGCCAAGGATGACCTTGAACCTCCGACCTGCTTGTTGTCTGTTACAGATTAATAATTTCTCTGCTGTGGGCTGAGTACACTGCTGGACTTGAGCCTTGCTAATCTCGGAGGTTTATCTGAACACAGCACAGGGTCATCCAGGAGGCTGCTTTCGATGCGATGCGTGTGCTGAGCGTGTACACGCTGCAGTTGCTGCAGAACATTCCCTCTGTATGGTTACATGTGTCCTCTGCAGCCTGCTGGTGTCTGTAACTACCTAGATGAGATATGGAGGGCTCCATTTGTTTTGCTGAACTATTTTTCCTTTCAATTCAGTCTTTTTATGTACTTTGGGGCTATTATTATTACACTCTCCTGTGTTGGCCTCTCCTTCTCCTGAGATGCTATCAGTCTCTAGCAGCCCCTGCTCTAATGTCCATTTTGCTGACCTTTAGTATCACTCCAGCCCTTGGGGGGACTGTGCACAGTTTACCTGTCACCCACTTGTATCTGAACTCAAAGTCACCCTGTGCACTTTTCTAAGCACTATAATGACCTTTTGTGCATTGTGTACAGACACTCGGCAACTACGGTCGAAATCACACAACTTAATGTATCACACAATCTACTTCAGAATAGTACTAACTCAATAACAGGCAGGAATTTTCTCCTCCATGACCCAATTCTGTCCCTCTACTATTGCTAGGTATAGTCACCACTTGGTATCCATAGGGTCCTGGTTCCAGAGTCTGCATGAATATCAAGACACCTGGGTGCTTAAGTCCTTGACAATCTATAAACACATCCTCCCATACACTTCCAATCATCTCAGATGACTAACCCACAACACAATGTAACAATTATACAAAATTAACATGTATTAGCAAGGGATCTCATGTATCCCAGACTAGACCCAAACTTACCAGTAACCAAGAATTACCTTAACAACAGGTATGTGCCATAGTGTTGCTTTTACACAGACTGAGAAGGGAACTGGGCTCTGTAACATGCTAGGCAGGCACACTACCAACTGAACGACGTTCCCAGCCCATGACTACATTTCTTTATATTTCACAGAGTTGGGCAAATTAATCCAACTCTGATACTTTCATTTTTCTGCACAGCAGCAAACGCCACATTGTAAAAGAGCTGTGCCCTCCACCCTCTGTTCATGACAGCAGCACCCGTGAAAAATCCCAACTACTCTGAGTCTAAATTCAACTTCACTCTACGTGAGCCCCCTTGTCACTGTTCAGTCCCCCATACTACTCCTCATATCTAACCTTGCCCTACTAAACTAAGCCAAAGGCCCAGCAAAACAACACACAGTCCCTAACAACTTTCCTCCCCCGGCACCCACTAGGACCCTCCTTATCTTGACTTGAAGAACTCT
Organism: Peromyscus nudipes; assembly: GCA_902168325.1. Classification (NCBI taxonomy): domain Eukaryota; kingdom Metazoa; phylum Chordata; class Mammalia; order Rodentia; family Cricetidae; genus Peromyscus; species Peromyscus nudipes. The sequence continues at coordinate 55,346 of CABHPH010142007.1, read as the reverse complement.
GAGGTAGTTTCTGCCTGTCCGAGCCCTTCCTCAGTCCTGCCTGTGGACAGTTATTTGGTCTCCCCCACGGCCTCAGCACTATGCCATGACCACAGCACTGCCAAATGGAATCAAAATTACTCTTTAGGAGAACAGGAGGTGATTTTTTTCTTCATATGCCCCCCTTTTTTTTTCTTTTAATTTTTATTTTCTCTGATTTCAAAACATCCACATCATTGAATAATTTTAGTTCACTTAGTTCACCATTTCAGATCCCCTTTTCGTTTCCTGATCTTCACGGAAGTGTGAGGACTGCGGTGTTGTGAATCCCTCACGACAGAGGAGTACAGCACAGTGCCTCATCAGACTCCCCGACTCAGGACAACTGAGGCAGGTGAGGAGTCTTCACCTGAACACAAATTCTCAAACACCCTGAAATCTTAAATTTCCTGAGTATACACAAAAAGTTTCAGATTTCAGAGCATCTGGAATGTTGAATTTTTTTTTTTCATTAGGACTGCCTAGCCATGCAGTCTACACAGACACTACAGAACCCCACAACCTGGAAAGCTCTGGTCACTGGGGCTTGTGCTGTTCAACGTGGTTATTAAATAGAGAAGAATTAGCTGGAGCAGCTAACTGAGCCCAGACCTCTGAAATACTGCACCTAAATTTTCAACAGAGTCTTTCTTCAAAGCCCCCAGAAATATACTAACTGGCATAGGGCTCTAGTCCCATCAAGGGGGAGGAGGCCTTGGGGCTGACTTGACAACACTTCATAACCCTTCTCTGCTGTAGGATGTTCTGTATGGCAAATGTGTTGCTCTGATTGGTTAGTAAATAAAACACTGATTGGCCAGTAGTCAGGCAGGAGAAAGTATAGGTGGGACAAGGAGGAGAAGAATTCTGGGAAGTGGAAGGCTGAGTCAGGTCACTGCCAGCCACCGCCATGACAAGCAGCATGTGAAGATGCCGGTAAGCCACAAGCCATGTGGCAAGGTATAGATTTATAGAAATGGATTAATTTAAGATATAAGGACAGTTAGCAAGAAGCCTGCCACGGCCATTCAGTTTGAAAGCAATACAAGTCTCTGTGTTTACTTGGTTGAGTCTGAGCGGCTGTGGGACTGGCGGATGAGCGGCTGCGGGACTGGCCCGTGAGAGAGAGATTTGTCCTGACTGTGGGCCAGGCAGGAAAACTCTAGCTACACTTCTCCCTGTGCAAATGAGAATTAAAGAGTGGGACAACCACTCAGCAAATGGCTGCATAATACAGTAGGGAAATAGGGCCGTCCCAGACAAGCCAAAAGCAATGTAATCTCACACCCCCATAAATAGATGGAACACATTAATATTAGCTCAACTTAATACAAAAATTAGGGCCAACAAGTTTCAGCCCTTCCTCTGATCCTACAAATGTACCATGTTCACTCTGAATGTGACTGTACAGGAGCCTTTCCTGTCCCAAAATAACTTCCTAATGGCTCTGTTGAAGTGGCCTCTGCTAACCTGCAAGTTCCAGATACTTGGCCAGGAGGTCGATTCAATTACCTGTTGAATGAGTGAGCGAGCCTCTTCAGAAACACAGTCTGGCATGTTCAAAGTAGTGTGCGTATTTATGCCTGCTGGGTGGCACTCCACGAGTGTCTGAAAGAGGCAATCGGTTACATTTCTTATCCCGAATCACATCACACCCTGTTCTATCCCAGGGCACACAGGCAGCAACTACAGAGAGCTGCCACCGTGTAAACTGGAGGTACAGCCATCAGCACAGCATCGCTGTGGAGGAAGATTAGGCTGTGAGCCTAGAGGGCATCTACAAGGCAGCTGACAGCCACCGTGTGCACATCACAGGCTTGTGCAACCGTCCCTTCGTCATTACTGAGGGTCTAGATCCTAACAGAAAAGCTTAAATAACACACAAACTCCAAAGAGGGAGCTGACAGCTTTGAAATAACTAATGTTCTTAAAAATCTTTCTAGCGTAGAGTTTGTTAGTCACGGTGCTTCATTATGTGTATAGTTACATTTTACAATTTAACTGCAAACATCAGCTAGTGTGCACTTCACAGTGATCTCACATTGCTAATTCACACACTTAACAAAAGTGGGACTATGCATCTCCTCCAGTTTCTTCCCAGGAGGCAACAGACACAAAACTCAGTTAATTTCTATTAACCCCAGGCATCATGCTTAAAAGTTACTAATCAGAGAGAGTACATTCTCTGTCCCCACACTAGAACAGATAGGGAAAATGTATGGTATAGGTGAAAAGATGTTACCTTTAATATCAACACTAATTTTTAAAATATGAATGCACCCTGGCTTCAGACAAGAACCTGAAGAATATTGAGGATTCTGACATGTGCCTGTTACAAACCCCACAGATGAGATTCTGTTAATGCTACCTCACAGAGAGGGCAGAGGAAGAGCCGAGTCTCTCACTGGGTAGCTGTGGCATAGCAGAAGATTGCTATCAATTTATTCAATGTTACAGGATTTTTAAAAATCAGAATCTTGATAAACTGCTCTGCCTGTTTCTGACACTGACGCTTTCCTGAGCCCCTGACCTGATGACTGCAGGAAAAGCTAACATGCTTGACTTGCAGTCAGGGTGGCATCTGGACACTGCACTAGCTGTCTAGGTCACTGCATACCTTGCCAGTGAGAAGTTCGAAGAGGACAGCACCCAGGCTCCACCAATCACAAGCTTCAGTTTCTTCGGTGACTGCTCCAACCTCTAAACACACCAAAAAAGGTTGATATTAAAATTCCAGAGGTCAATTAAACTTTCAAAATTAACATGTATTAGCAAGGTGACCTTGTTAATGCTGAGAGAGCAAATACTAAACACTCCTGGGCTTTCAAATCCCTGAAAGTCGCTTCTCTCTCTGGTCACCTACTGGGGTTGCATTTTTCCCCGACACAGTCATACATTAAACGGAGACATTTGTTCTTTGGTTGACGGAGGGACACCTTCAAGACACTGTACTTAAGGTTTCATGAACCAACCAGATCAGCACTTGTTTCCACTTTCAGATTCAAGGGAGCACAGCTGACTTCCCTTTCAGACCATCTTTTGTTTCAGAAATAAAGACTCCTTGTAACCACAAGGCACTTCAAAAATTACCTAAGCCAATATTAATTACCCTGTTAGAAATCAGGGGGCACACGTCACCCAATGTCACATCAGAGCAGATGATGACCCACCCTCTCCCTTCATCTCTCACTTTCTTTCACTGAAGAAGCCTGTGAAACACAAACCCACCCATTCTGAAGTATAGAAGAAATATTGTTTAAACCCACGAGTGAAAATCCTAGGAGTTTAGAACAGCCAGGAACTACAGTTCTATCTGTCCATTCCTGGAGGAACTTCAGACTCCATAATGAGCACCAACTCTGAGGCCACAGCCACTAAATCCCACTTAAGACCTTGTTCTTTTGTAACAACAGCTGATTGGTCCCAAGGCCTTGCTGCTATCTACCCTTCTGACACCATTCAAACAAAAGCAGCTTACTATTATTTGACTACAGGGAGCCTACAACTTGAGACGAAACATTCAGAAGTTTCTAGCGGGTTAGTGAGAATCTGAAATGTAAGTGAAGCAGTCCTGGGAATCCTGGTTCTAACCAATACTCTGCAGAGCACCCTCGGAGAAGAACAACACGGCAATCAGGACATCAAGCTTCACGTCTGAAGCAAGGGGTGGGGGTAGTGACACACTATCCCTCGTGCAAAGTACCAGCTACGGACCCATTTCAGCAGCCTCTTGTTGCTTCTTTGGGGCTCCAAACAGCCTAATCATAAGTAGACCCACACCACAGACCTTCCCAGCCTGTCTCTGCCTACAGTGCTTCATACCAACTCAAAACCTCCATTCTCTGATGAGCTGACCTCAGCTAAGTAGCAGAAAAGAAACACAATAGCTCCTGCCAACTATTGTCCATGTAACTGAAAGACCAGAATCCATCGAGACCTGTGTGTAAACTGTGAACTGCAGGCACACTGGAGAACCATGTTGAAGGACATCTTTACATACGGCCAAAGTATAAATGTGTACTGTTTTCAAACAACAGAATTCTGATTAAAGAGAATGGGGTGAGAGAACTGACAAATATTTTAGTGACCTGCCTCTGGGGTGGTGAGATTTTTAATATTCATCAACCTACATAAACATCTCGGTGACACAAACCTCAAGAGCAGAGTGAGATGATGAGAAAACAGGCAGGTTTGCAGAACAGAACTTGGCATAGGGAGGGACCTGTGTGCACCCTCCCACAGTTTCTACAAACTTAACGTTCCCTGTTAGAAGGCTGGACCAGACACTGAAGGCCTGGCATGAGTCTCAGATCTCTTCTGGATCAGGTGAGTTTGATCTGAGGGTCTATGGGTTAAATTTTGCTCTAAACTCCACAATTCACACCTTACTCAGCAGCCCTCCAGAGACACAGGTCCTTGGGGGCTCTGTTTCAAAGCTGCACCACCCCCACTCCACTCAGAGCCACTGTTGCCTTCAGAAAAGAGCTCTTAGAAATGTTAGCCAGGCTGTGTGTCCCTAGAAGCCTCAGAAAAATGAAGAGGAAGTGGTCGCAGGCCTGCAATCAAATATACCCTTTGCACATTTCCTTCCAGGCTACACATGGCTTACATGATTCCCATTCAGAATCCTTGCATGGCATCTCAGTGGCCATTCAGGAACATGCAAATGTCTTGCTCAAGTTTATTCATGTAATCAGACCTCCATGTAGGGACTCAGCCTATCTCACCAACCAGTACCGACAGAGAAGCAGCATAAATAAGGCTCTGTATTAGCCCAGATGCTCTACAGATTCTGCCACATGATTAATGTGAATCTAAAACAAGTTTCCCACCAGCACCCACAGAGAATATATATATTTCCTCTATTTCATTTCCTTAAGCACAGAGTTGGTAGCCACTGCTTCTTAGTTTTATTAAGGTTTTACCTGTTAAGAACTCAAGACCAAGGGACAGATCAGTCACCCATTTAGAATATGCTGGCAACACTCTGTACTTTCCATGCATAGACACTGTTATAGTAGACTAGTGTCACAGCCATGGGCACAGCAGCCACACAACAGCCACAGTTGGGTTAACTAGTATATATATATATACACACACACACATATGTGTGTGTGTGTGTCTGTGTGTGTGTGTCTGTGTGTGTGTGTGTGTGTGTGTGTTCTGTATATATGGAATAACTAGACAACCTAAGTACCAAACTGTGTTTCATACTTCAATCACTTTAAATTTCCTAACAATATGACAGAGAACTTATCTGCATGAATTAACTATGAAGATAGAGACATTATTTCTCTGTGAGCAGGCAGAAGGATGCCTGACCCAGCCAGCTCAGAGAATGTGTGTGGAGGCCCACAAAGGTTTCCTAGTGAGATCTGAGCTTGCTTTACCTAGCAGGGCTGCACTAGAGGATTGCTTGACCACATGTATAGTTGCCAGGTGTTTGGAAGGGTTTGCACTTGGCTGTGCTAGGGGGAGGTCTTTTGCTCCACCCCTTAGCATTCCTATAAAAAGCCCTTTAGAAGAGAAAGAAGGGGCCAGTGGATAATGATCCAGGCCCTCCCGAGGCTATCCTGTATCTCTACCTGTCTCTCTCCCCCCTTTCCTTCTATTTATTACCTCTTATCCCTCACTCCTCAAGAGTATCCTGTCGTAAAATGTGGGAGCCAATCTCCCAGCTGGGTTCCTACAAATGGCACCAGGAACAGGGACCAGGGACTTGGCAAAAGGAGTGTCAGTGGCATTGTGGGTGTAAGGAGGCATGCCCAATAATGAATTAAAAATAAAGGCAACAGTATTTTATTCTCAGAAAGATAAAGTAAGGTGGCTGAAAGATGCCAAAGTGAAAAGTGAGGCAGCAAGTATCTTTCTAGATTTCTTTCTTTTTTTTTCCTTTCTCTCTTAATTTCTATCTATAAAAATTAAGGAAAAATGTAAGATAGAATATAGGAATATAGTGTAAGAAGAAATTTAAAATAATAGTAGAATTAAGAATATTGAGTAAAAAGAAACTTAAAGACAGAGAAGCCATGTCCTTGATTTTCAACTACAAGACTATAAACACAAACTGGGAAGAATTGGAGTCATGAAAAAATACTATACAAGAAAATGGGCAGAAAAAGATTCCTGTGGAAGCTTTTGGCCTGTGGACAGCTTAGATATAAGCCCTAAGAGGCAGAGAAAGAATTTTTTCTGAGGCGGATGCAGGTGAAATAAAACTCTTCACTCTGCTGGCATTGCCGCTATATGAAAACATTGTACCATCAGAATTGGTTTCCCCTTGGCCATGAAGCCAAAGTTTAGGGACAGTAGTCTTGGGAACTTTTATTTTCTTTCACTGACCCGGTAAAGTGAGAGAAGCGCTGATCTGTAAGTGTGCACGGGCGGGCACAGGCCACTCCAGGGACAGTGTCAGGTGAAGGAAGTACACCTGTCAATGCCAGCTCAGGGAGAACAGATATCTCACATGGCAAAAAAAGCAAAATCTTGATTTCAATATGAACACAGATCATGTAAACAGGAACTAGGAGTGCAGCAGCCACCATTGGTCAGAGTTGGACCTGAAAGGCAGCTTGGGAAAAGTAGTTTGTAGGAGCATGATGCTATACAGAAAGGCAGCTTGGGAAATGTAGTTAGTAAAAGTGAGGCAGCAAAGGCAAGCAGGCCTGGAAAAAAGGCAGAGAGACTGGAACAAAAACTTTCAAATGCTGCCCCCAAAATTCAGCTCAAAACATTGCTTTTTTCCCAAGCACTGTTAGAAAGCTTAGCTTACCTCCTGGAAACAAGGAGCAAGTGAACAAAACCTACCTGTCAAGAGGCAATTAAAATCCTAATATCGTTTGTCAACAAGCCACTTTGAAACACTCATGGTAATATTAAAAAGCAGCTTTAAAAAATTAACAAGATAGAATTTTACCCTCAGTCACCAAATAAAGCTTAGAGCCACTGATGAATTAGGCTCTGACTTCAAACTCTCAAGAAAACTTTCAGAATATCAAAGCTGACTATAAACTCCGAACTTTAGAAATGATTTGTGTACTTTCTGTCTTGTTGAAACAAAATATAATAGTTCAGTTAAGAGATTACTTATAGATGTTTGCTAAAGTTTGTAAAATAATCCTATAGAGTTTGCTTTTGAATGTAAGTTAGTTCTGTTAAGAGATTACTTATAGATGTTTGGTAAGGTTTGTAAAATAGTCCTATAGAGTTTTCTTTTGAATATAAGTTTGTAAAAAGTGTAAATAATGCATAATGTAAGTTTGTAAAAAAAAAAGTGTAAATATGTATAGTGATATTCATGCTACTTGTAAATATGCAAGAAGTGTAAAGGGAGTTTCCTTTTGAATATAAGTTTGTAAAAAGTGTAAATACTGAATGTAAAAAGTGTAAATGTTGAATGTAAGTTTGTAAAAAATGTATAGTGATGTTCACACTAGAATTGTTTTTAATTACTCTTTTACCTTCAGATATATTTGAATACGTTTTATGATAGCTCAAAATATAATTTTATGGTCTCAATGGCCCCTGGAAAACTTAAGTGAAGATGTTTGCGCCAGGTGGTGGTGGCTCACACCTTTAATCCCAGCACTCAGGAGGTAGAGCCAGGTGAATCTCTGTGAGTTTGAGGCCAGCCTGGTCTACAGAGCAAGATTCAGGACAGGCACCAAAACTACATAGAGAAACCCTGTCTCAACCCCCCCCCCCCTCAAAGGGAAGATTTTCTGTCTTCTTCTTAAAAGATTCCATTTCTTCTCTGTCTCTGTTCAGAAAGGGGCAGGCCTCCCACAATCAAGTTAGTTTGTACAGAAGTTCTACTGCTGTGATAAGAACACGTGTATATATGAGCTACTTAAACAGCTAAAAGTGTCTCTATAATTAGCATGAGTTTTTGTTTACTTGAGTGGATACTTTGAAGTGTTTTGAAATGACTGTTTTTTCCTGGGAATCAAAATAGTCTCTTGAAAATTTTATTGAACATCTGTTAAGAGAAAGTTTTGAAAAGGGCTCGGTGCAGCTAAGACTGCTGTAGTCATCTTAGACCCATTCCAAAAAGGAGATTCCACCTTTATTATCCTCTACTCCTTTATTGGGAGGTGTAGCAGCTGTGAAGATCACTGTAAGTATTTGCAAGCTCTTTGTAGGGACCGGGGCCAGAGCTGAGTTAGGCTCTGTACCCCCTCTTGCCAGAGGCTGGTAGCCAAAGACAGGCAACTTTCTTCTTGATAGCTTCCTGAATGTATATAAAATTAATCAAGAAGAATGACCTAAGACAGGCACAGTCTATCTGAAGGGGGAGTTGTGGAGGCCCACAAAGGTTTCCTAGTGAGATCTGAGCCTGCTTTACCCAGCAGGGCTGCATTAGAGAATTGCTTGACCCTGTGTGTGGTTACTAGGTGATTGGAAGAGTCTGCACTTGGCTGTGCTAGGGGGAGGTCTTTTGCTCCACCCCTTGGCATTCCTATAAAAGGCCCTTTAGAAGAGACAGAAGGGGCTGATGGATAATGATTCAGGCTCTCCTGAGGCTATCCTATGTTTCTGTCTGTCTCTCTCCCCTCTACTCTTCTATTATCTCTTATCCCTCACTCCTCAAGAGTATCCTGTCGTAAAATGTGGGAGCCAGTCTCCCAGCTGGGCTCCCACAAATGTGGACATTTGAAGATGCCTTTTAGGATCACACAACATGTCTGAGGAGCTCCAGACTGGAGCCATGCCTGTCTCCACTTGCAGGCTTGCTGAGGTGGGCCTGCACCATTAATGTAACACATTTTACAAGGACACCTCTGCAATCAGACATCCCTGGGTGGAAATTCCCAGGTACTTCATGAGACAGAGTAGGCATATTCTTTTCTGTGCTGTGGACTTGGCCAGCTAGTCCTCCAAGAGTGATATTCATCAGCGTTAATGCTTTGAAATCCCTGGTCCATCAACCAGGTGTTTGACAGGTAGATAATTACCATAGCTGTTTCAGCTATGGATGGTGAGTGGGTGATGGCAGCACAGCAGCCTCAAAGCCAACTTCCTTTCTCACCTTTGTGGGTTCACTAGCTCGTCCAGGATGCACAAGGCACAGACACTGGTGACATTCTTGACTGTGCCCTGGGGCCTGCTGCTGTCATTCCTCATTTCTTCTTCCATCCTTCCTTGATTGTCACTTCTGCCACGGCCCGCTTCTCTTCCTTTCCCCTGGATCTCTTTCTCTCTCAGACACAACTAGCTCCATACTTTAAAGGCACCTGGGTCCTACACTAGTGTTCAGTGTTATGACAAAATATCTGGCATCACTCAAGGGAGGAACAACTTGCTTCGTCTCATGGTTTGTAGTCTCCAGTCCAGGCGGGCCAGCTTCCTTGCTTGTGGCTCCTAAATGAAGCAAACCCTGGCGGGAGTACACAGTGAAGCAAAGCTCTCACCTCATGGAGACCAGGACGCACAGACAGAGGGGCTGAGGACAAGCCACACCTTGCCTTCACATGCCTTCAGCAACCCACTTCCTCTGCCAGGATCCCATCCTCCAAATAATATCAAGTCAGCACTCCATCAATGGGTCACTCACAGACAAGATCATCAAACCCAGCCACTCAACCACACCTTAGCACACAGCCTCAGAGAACATTCCAGATTCAAACCATAAGAGGCCTAAAGGGACTGCCAGCCATCTGAGAACCTGTGTGCAAAAGTATAAAGGCATTGTGTGGGCTTTTGACCTGAGTGGCTGGTGCATGAGGACAACTGTAAAGTGATGCACTTTTTCCCATGGGGAGAAAATTAAGTTTTAAATCCAACAATCAGCTTGAAACACTTCAAAATGACTTCGTATCAAACAGGGTCTGATTAATGTGAAGTTGACACCATGAGCTGAGCTATTATACCTGGTTTCCTAGGTGAGTCTACTCTACAACAAAGAGTTCTGCATGTAGGTAGGATATAAAGAAGAACTTTCTAGCAGCTGGAGACTGAGATATTAGAACAAGGGAGCTAAGTTCTCACTCAACTCTTTTTTCACAGGCTGTAACAAGGTATCTCTCTTAATTATCACAATGAATGATGTTCGTTGCCTTTTTAATACCCTTGAAAAACAATTATTCCTAAATTAAAATTTTTAATATATAAGATAAAATTACACTGCTAAAAAGAAACTGTGATTTTGTGGTTGTCAAACCCACCGCTCTAAAACTGCTTTACTTGCAAATCTTAAAAATATTAAAACTCCAGCATAAAGCATGGGCAGTGACCTAAACAGACAGCTATGAGACAGTTAATACACGCACTGCAAGTACAGAATGTGGGCCAGTGAGGTGGCTCAGCAGGTAAAGGTTGCATGAGCCTGGTACTTACGTTTCTAAAAAGAAAGACGTCCATAATCCCAGCACTCCCATAATGAGACGGGAGACAGACGTATCAGCCAGAGGCTCACGTGGAGAGGAGCACTGGATAGGAGACCCTACCCACACTGCAGTACTCTCCCCAACCCCAAACCAAGATTAATTAAAATTTGAATGTAGAGAATGTAATGAAACGCCACACAAAGCTGTGAGACTATTTCAAGAGCAGTGTAACAGGGAGGCTGGGGGCCCTTTAGACCTAACTCCATTTTGAAAATTCTTTGAAGCATGTTAAAGGACATTCTACTGATTTCAAAATGGTTTTCTTATGCACCCCAAGGGGTTAACTTCCCATGTGCCCCAGTACCACCACTCCATCTGTCTTTGCAACTTCTAGGCTGGGTAATGTCCTTGTTCACCACAAGAACAGTGGTCTCATGGGCACTGAGTAAAATGACCAGGGAAAACTCACTTCCCTCAAAAAAAAAAAAAAAAATTCCTTAGGTTCTTCTCACAAAAACATGACAAGAAGGTGGCATTTAAGACGCGGAGGTTTTTGTCTGTGTGTCAGAGAGATACAGGACTGGGCCTTGGCTCTATGGCTGAGCACTGCTCTAAGATGAGGGAGGATACCGGTTTCTTCCACTCCTTCCACCTCGAGTGGCTTTAATTCCATCATCTGGGAGAGTGCTTCCAAAAGTGCTCATGAGCTGTGCTCATAGCTTCTCCTCCCTCCATTAACTTAAGGAGTGGATAGCGCCACAGTGAACCAGTGTGCTTCAGCCCTCCCTGCCCCCACACTGCAACCAGCCATCATGCCGCCTCCCTCCTCCCTCAGAACTCCCGGGTGGTCTGTGTAATGAAGGTGCAAAGACAGAAGAGCTTGAGTTATATTTCAGCTCATCAAAAAAAAAAAAAAAAAAAAAAAAAGATGAGGACATCCAGCATGTTCCAACAATTAATAAACTCCAGAATTTCATTTTAGTACAATCCATTCTAGTTCCTAACTTCAGTACAGAATCTTAATTCCCACTAAAGATTCAAACCACCATGTTTCATAGGGGAATATACAAACTTGGATAGAACAGCAAAGACTACAGTATCAGGTGTGAGATGCCACCTTTGTCTTTCTAGTGTTGACTGTCTCAAGAACCCTCAACAAGCCAGGATAGTTTTCAGAAAAATAATATGGTCTGTGGTGGTTTGAAAAAAAAAAGGGCCCCCAAAAGGAATGGCACTATGAGGAGGTGTGGCCTTGTTGGAGGAAGTGTGTCACTGTGGTCAACTTTGGGGTCTCTTTTGCTCAGACTTCCCTCAGTGTGACTGTCAGTAGACTTCCTGTCGCCTTCTGGTTAAAATGTAGCACCCTCAGCTCCAGCACCACGTCTCCCTGCAGGCTGTCATGCCCCTCGTCATGATGATAATGGACTGAACCTCTGAAACTGTAAGTAAGCCACCCCAATGAAATGTTTTCCTTATAAGAGTTGCATGGTCACGGTGTCTCTTCACAGCAATAGAAACCCTAATTAAGTCATGGTCTTAGCAATGCAACCACCCAAGGCTGAAACACAGAATGAGAGTTGCTTAGCCTGTGACTGCTGGTCTTCTGAGTCTCCTTCTCACAGCTCCAAACGATAGTGTTTTATCTGAGTCCAAAGGTGTAACTACAATCAGCAGCTCCTGAGACAGAAAGGAACAGAAGCACGGGCATACTTCTGAGCCTGTGGTGGTGGCAGGCCTATGATCCCAGCACTCAGAAGCTGAAGCAGAAAGATCATCAGTTCAAGGAAGGACCACCTGTCTGTTTACAAAAGGAGACCCTGCCCACCCACCCCCACCCCACCCCCCCAAAAAAACCAGTCTCTAGCCACATAGCCAGTGGCAAAGAAGCCAAGGCCAGTGCACACGTCCCAGGCCTGAGGAGATCTGCAGACACTGGGGCCATAACTACAATTCTAGCATGCAGAGCCAGCACCACCTGCACAGCTGATGGACCAGGCCTGCAACCCCAGGCTGTGCAGTTTGAACTCAGGGGTTAGCAAAGGCTCAAGACAAAAATAAAACCAATGACAGAGCTAAAACTCTGCTGGAAACCATACTTGAAAATTGAGGAAAACATGAAAATGCAGGTTAAACTCACTCAAGCTTTGAATGAAAGCCACCTTCCTACAAAGCTTACCGATGAGTCAGCTGTGTATTTTAAGCAACTGTGGTCCTCCAACATCCCAAATTCAGAATTTGCCTTACTTTTAAAAGATGTTAAACTGCCTTCAAGGAAAAATTTCGTAACCTCTCCTGTCAGCATGGTGTCCTCACTAGCTTTCCCTGAAATGGCAGGAAATCAGTAAATTTAAAATTTTAGAGAATTTTACATGTAGAAAAATTCTACTTTAATTTAGGATAGCTATTTAAGTATTCCTCCTAGATCGAGGCATGATAGCTCACACCTACAATTCCAACCCTTGGTAGTTCAAAGCAGGATGATTCACAAGTTTGAAGAAAGTCTAGGCTACACAGTGAGTTCCAAGTCATCTTGGCCTACAGTGTGAGACTGTCTCAAAAAACAAACACACAAACAACACCACAACATCCAAGGGCATGGAGAAGGGACGCATATCTACATACCTGTAGATAAATGAAGATGCTAGATTGTTCTTAGCTACACTCTTAAAAATACATAAAATCTTAAAGATTTTACTACTTTTCTTTCCCGGGGTAAAAATAAAACTTAATGAAAAAGGAGAAATTGTAGCAAGTAAAGTTTTTAAATAACACTCCCAGTAAGTCAATACTGTCACACTCAACAATGTCTCATAAGTAATATCACAAACATCAGACGTATGGACCAATTCACAGCCATAGACTCACACACCACACTAAAATCACAGCGTAAGTACTCTTTGGGAAAAGGAGAAATATAGCTGTCTGATGTTACAGGATGCTCTTTTTTTGCAAATTGTCAAAAACAAAAACCAAGTATCTGATTTTGTGTGTGTGATGAGTGTGTACATATCGGTGCTGACTACACTATGTAAGTGTCTGCCCTTTCGTGTGTACATACGTGTGTACATGTCAATGTTGGCTACACTAAGGGTCTGCCCTTGTGTATATGCATGTGTGTATGCATGTCAGTGGTGGCTACACTACATGTCTGATCTTGTGTGTATGTCATGTATGTATGCCCACATGTGTGCATGTCAGTGCTGACTGTGTATATACATATGTATGCATGTCAGTGGTGGCTACACTAAGTAAGTGTCTGACCTGTGTGTGTGTTGTGTGTATCCCTGCATGTGCGCAGGTTACAAGTTGGATGTCAGTCTTCCTCATGTGCACTCCACTTACTGTCTGAGACAGATCCTCAATGTAGATCTGGATGACCAGGGTTCTCCAGGAATCCACCTGTCTCCACCCCACACCCAGTGCTGGGGTGACAGACATGTGCCATGACCTAGCTTTTTATGTGGGTGCTGGGTCCAAACTCAACCCGTCTTTGCAGCAGGCACCTCACCAACTGAACCATCTCACCTCCGCAGCCCTGAATAACTGGCTCTTTAGGATGCTAAAACTCCCTCTTGGAAAAACAACCAAGAAAAACACATTATCTTTTAGGATCAGAGAGAAACAACATAAAAATAAAGGCAAAATTTCACTAACTTAAAATTAAGCACCGTGCACACACTTATAACAGTGGGGATAAGAGAGAAGCTGGCGTATCCAAATTATCCTAAAATTTGTAAGTATTTTGTGAAATTTAAAACAGTCCAGATTTTAAGTTCTTACAAGGGAGCCAGGCGTAAGTAGTGCACTTAGACAGTAAAGAAAGGTGGTTTAGTAAACCATCTGTCATCAGTGCCATGTGAACCAGGGGAAGGACATCTTCCTCCTGCTGCAGCATCCCTCGGCTAGCGCTGGGAAGCATTAGTCCCATGCTCCCACACAGACAAGCTCTCCCTGCAGCATCTGTTGCTAATTGAAAGGGACTAGAATTACAAAATCCTAGTCAATTTCTCTCCCAGCTCTTGCTGTGTGTAAAGATTTTCTATGCAGGGGCTAAGCATTAGTCTCCACTACAGTTGACGACTAAAGAGCAAAGAGAAAGACCCAAGAAAGCAGTTTTGTGTCCGACATTATATGGGCTCAACTGTGGGAAGAGGGACAGCTAAGCATGTCCTTTAGTTAGCTCAGAGCATTTCCATTCTATAAATACAAGTAGCTGCCTATGAAGGTCTATTAACATCCTAGTTAGCCAATTGTATATGTCCTCTGTTGGGGTAGTCTCCTTTGATATAACTTCAAAAGTAACTGTCAATATTATACCAATTATGTCTTTGTTTCTGGCTCCCAGGCATAGTTCCTGGGACACAGGAAGCATTTAATAAATGTTTGTTGAATACATATTCCAATTGCATCTTATAGCACTGTTCATTCACGACATTCAAAGCACCTACAAATATCCTAGGATGTTTGTTTGAAGCACCATGATCTATCTCAAGTCCTCTGCACTTTTACATCTTGTAGACTTGGAAGTTTAATGGCAGGAGGAATGTAGCTTGGAGATGTCAAAAGCGGGAGTCAGGCCGTTACTAACGGCAGCACTGGCCAGCTGACAGCGGCTTCACTGTGCTGGGGAGTGAGACTTCCTAGTTAGTGCTCCCTGCAGAACACGGTGGCTGCCCTGCTGCAGGTGGCATGGGCCTGGGAAAGGCGAAAAGGTTGGCAAACACCAGGCAGGAGGAAGACATTGGGGAGAAGTGCAGGTTCTTGGTCCTGCCCAGCATGAGGACCCAGCACCCAATGCTGACAAAGTCGTGACTAACAGACTCACGCCTACTGGCTCTCCAGGGACCATGGGTGTCAGATTTTGTTGTTGTTGTTGTTGTTGTTGTTGTTGTTTTAATGTTTTCAAAAACAAAATCATAGATACACTATCTAACTAAGCTCCAGCTATTACTTTAGATATAGGAAAATCTTTTCTTTGGGTGTTAGGAGTTAAGACGGCCTTGCCCGGGTCTAGCTGACCATGAACTCATGACCCTCCCATCTCAGCCTTCCAAGTGCTGGGCTACAAGTGCTGCCAGGTCCAGCGTAGAGACGATTGTTTTTAAGTTTTAATTTCTCACAACTAAGACGGAATTTTACAAATAAAGCCACAGCAACAAGAGAGTAAAACTTAATTGCAATGTCAATGATTGTACCCAGGGTCACTCCTGAGCTACACCCTATACCCCAGTCTTCAAAGTTACATTTCATTACAGGTTCAGACGGTTCCTCTAATACCTGTAAACTAAATGATCAATGCTTTAGCAGCTAGAACTTAAGTCTGAAAACCATATTCACATGAGCCCCAGGTTCAAAGCCAGTTTGTCTGATCAGGTGAGACTTACCTGCCTAAATGATCACAACATCTCCACAGTAGATCTTAATTCGCACACAGACAGACGGACAGACAGGAACACCCACTCCCAGCCTATCCTTTCAAAGGAACGTTTTGCTCTCTCTGTCTTGTTGCAGAATCACTGTCTGCCCCGCTGACCATTCCGTACTTCCCAAGTTCTCCAGCACTGCCCCACTGCTTGTGTGTGAGGCACATTTGTCACACAGGGCAGAAGAACATGGCTCTATCCATGGAGACCGTGGCTGAGCCTCCCTCTTTCCTCCCAGGGAACAAGGCACAGCCCTCCTCCACCTCACACCACAGCCCTCCTCCTCCACCTCACACCACAGCCCTCCTCCTCCTCACACAGCCCTCCTCCTCCACCTCACACAGCCCTCCTCCACCTCACACAACCCTCCTCCACCTCACACAGCCCTCCTCCACCTCACACCACAGCCCTCCTCCTCCTCCTCACACAGGCCTCCTCCTCCTCCTCACACAGCCCTCCTCCTCCTCCTCACACCACAGCCCTCCTCCTCCTCCTCACACAGGCCTCCTCCTCCTCCTCATACAGCCCTCCTCCTCCTCCTCACACAGCCCTCCTTCTCCTCCACCTCACACCACAGCCCTCCTCCTCCTCCTCACACAGGCCTGCTCTGAACTCACCTCAAACTCCAACCTGCTCTCTGCTTCCTCTCCTAATTCAGCTGGTCTTAGGTGACTGAGTGATCTGCCCCCAGGGGCTGCTGTGGGGGGGGAGCAGGATGGGACCACAGGCCACACTGGCTGGCTCAGGCTAGGCCTCTCCCACTCACCTGGCAACCACGTTCTAAACTTTCCTGAATTATCTGCACAACTGGAGTTGAAACACTTTGATTTCACTTGATTCCGCACTCTGGGGCCAAGAATTACTTCTTCAGGAGTTTATAGGCGTCAGTACACGCCGTTTTCTTGGGAGATGAAATAAGGAGCGGGTAAGTGCCATGTGGCTTCTGGGTGACCGATTATGATGATAGTTCCTAGTGCTACACAATCTTGCTTCCTCCCTCAGCCCACATTTCTAACAGGAGAAAACACCAGCAGGCTCCATTCTCCACTGATCACCTCACAACAACTCCGCTCTGAATGGCCATCGGGTGTCACAGTGCTCCCCGACCAAAGCCATTATGGCTGATGGATGAGAAAAAGGCCAACTGGAAACAGAATGACAGGCACAGGGCTCTTCCCACTGCTCTGCTGCTGGGCTAGGCAGGCCGGGGCGGCGTGCTCTGTCTGCTGTTAACGGAGCTTCTGCGGCGCCGTCGGCCTCACCACCATTCACTTTTGAAAACCTTAGCATTTCCAGACGTTATCTGAAGGGAATATTTGTGAAGAACTGCTTAGAAGGAATAAGCCTTCAGTGTGGCGTGGAGACTGAGACAGACAAGATTTTATAGGAAGTAAGAATATGGTTTAAATGAAAGGAGTACTCAAAGGCTTAGGCACTTAGTGCTTAAGATTCAGCATTCTAGGCCAGCAGGGATGCTCAGTGGGCACAGTGCTTGCTGCACAGATCTGAGGACCTCAGTTCAAAACTCCAGACCCATTAAAACTCAGGCACGCTGGGGCAGCAAGGACCAGAAACAGGAAGACACCCATGGGCTGGCTCCCTAGCCAGGCACTCCAGCCTTACAGCAAGTTCCACATTCACTGAAAGACTGACTCAAAAATAATGTAAAAGCAATAGAGGAACACACCAGATTATCAACCTCTGGTCTCCACATGCACATGTATAGACAAGCACGCACACACTCGTGTATACATGCACACACACCTACACACTCATGCGCATGTACACACACTCCAAGATTCAGCATTTTATCTTCTCTGTTAAATATCGGAGGCAAAGGAAAGGCCCTTCCTTCTTTAGAGCAGCACCATGCTGCGGCCAGTTGCCTCAACTCCAGCACCAAGAAAAGAAGCATCACTCTATAGGTACTGCTTCCCAGGACCTGTCCTCTGAAAACAAAATGTGCAAAAACACCAGGCTAAATTAACCTCCTCTTAATGATCCAAAGTCTGGATATTAAACTCCCCACGGGTCTGAGTGCTGAAGTCCCCAGCCTGGCACTACAGGAGGCCAAGGAACTTTTTTTTTTTTTCCAGAGCTGAGGACCGAACCCAGGGCCTGCACTTGCTAGGCAAGTGCTCTACCACTGAGCTAAATCCCCAACCCTGAGGCCAAGGAACTTTTGAGAGTTGAGGCCTAGCAGGAAGTCTTTAGGTCACTGGGGCATGTCCTTGAAGAGGATTGTAGGCTCCAAGCATGAGGGGAGCTTCTGGCCTTATACACTCCTGCCCTGATACACAGAAACAAGGCCAACTAAGCCTGGGCTAGAACCTCCAAAACTAAAAGCCAAAATAAACTCTTTTTTCTGTGTGTTGACTTTCTCAATTACAGCAACAGGAAGCAGACTAAAGCCACCCTCACCACTGAATTCCAGGCTGTGTCTGGAAGTGTACAGAAACAGGCAGCGTGTTTCACCGCTCCTGCATGAACACTACCTATCTGCCACCCTTATACATTTCCTAAATCTAACAGCTGACATGTTTCTTCTGATGCATGAATGTGTACAGCACTAAGACACCAAACGGCAGGAGCTAAGCTCTTCAGTGTCCACTGCTCCCCCCCATCTCATTCTCACCCTAGAGACAAGTCACACTGTGGCCCAATATGAGAAGTGTGACATCACAACATTGGGATCTTAACTCGGTGAGGGTGGCAGATCAAGTTAGGGTACATGAGGCTCCAGGGCCCTTCCTATCTGGGCCTGGGAAGGATCCCAGGGCACCAGACCCTCAAGCCCACCTACCCTCACTCTTTCCTCCCCTTGGCTCAGAAGGGCTTCCTCACCTAGACAGGAAAGCCCTCTGACCTGACTGACGCACCTTTTGCTTCGGCATGTGGTGGAGAACAAGTGTGAAATTCCCACTCTTTTCTGGAAATTTGACAGTTTACTCTCCTTGAAAGAAATAAATTGGCTTTACAGCAAGAACTAGAGGCAAAGGACGGAAGACACTTGCTGATCAGTCCAGAAAAATACAGAAATATCCATGTACCAGGGACCTACTGATCAGGTTTTGCTCAGGGGGAAATTATACCAATACCCTCAGTTCAGCACAGCATCTTAGCCACAAACACAGCTCAGTGGTGCCCTCCATTACTTTCTCCAGGAGAGGAAAAGACTCCAAGGCCACAATCACATTTCCTGCTTATGTCCTCACGACTTCTGAATACACAGCTTTATTTATTATTTTGTTCTTGCCTATTGACATCACTCTAGGACTCTTAAACTCTCGTATTTAAATAAGCCTCACTTCTTTAAATAATTCTTATTGTTGCTGAGAATCACGCACTCGACTTTTGGTGCACTCAAAAGTGTCTGGTTTCTTCCTCCACTTAAAATGTTTTCAATAAGTCCTTCATTTCCACAGTAAATAGTTTATATACAAGTAAGTAAAAATATATACTTTTAAAAATCTTCCAAGAAAAATAATTCTCTTAACTCTACTGTTAGGTGGGATTCTGCACTAGATGAACTTGAATTCTAACTGAATTTTGTATAAGAAGGGTGTCATGTGACTGACATAGGCGATCTATTTCCACTCAACAAATCCACTTACTACTATTAAGTTGAGTCCTGGAAGGTATTAAATAATCTGTCTGAGGCCATGCAGGGAGTTGACAACAGGTCTGGAGTTAGTGATGCTCAAGGCATCTAAGTCTTTGACACAGCATCTGACAGTCTCACACTCTTAAACCATCCCTGGGTTGACTCCTAGCAAGTACCTAACTATACTGCTGAGTACCACGCTTACCAAGAAAGAAATGGAGGGAAAGGCTCTTACAGAGAAGGTCAAGGGAGATTATTCTCCCAAATATATTCATGGACTCTCTGCAGTGGGCTGGGGAGCATGGACTGGAAGCCCACAAGTGTCATGCTCCATACTGAATCTTTCAGTCACTTTTCAATGTTACTTTTCTGTGTTTCACTTTCCACCATCAGCTGTGAGCTGTTTTCAAGTGTGAAATTGCCTAACAGAGGAAGCAAAGCTGTCATTTGATGTCTGGGAGCGTGGAGTTGGGCTGCCCTGAAAACTATGGTGGGAGTTCTTCAGTTCATACACGCACTCACCTATAAGTTCTCCAGGCTGATAATTCTGCAAGAAATACCAATGTAAATTTCAAATATTTAAAATTAAAGTCTCATAGTGGGGTGGAAAATAACAGTGAAGATACCCAGGGACTTGTTTCAGGGTACGATGGGAATGTGAGTGGTATTAGCTTAGTAACTAACACGTGACTAACCCTGATCACTTGTACGAGCCTGTACACTCAATTTTCAACCAGCCTTTGTATTTCACAGGGTAAGAAGAACTTACACAAGAGTGTAAGTTCTATTTCTAGCTGCCTTTGACAGTAAGTCAAGACTGCTAAGAAAAAAGACTGCTAAGAAAACATTAACTATAGCCCCCAACATCATATTTTATTTTTCTATTACACTAAAAATGCCATAACAAAAATTTATTCTGTGCTACCAAGTGAAGAAATGTTTCAAATCCTTGGGCCAAAAAATTGGTGAAGTTGTGGTTTCTATAGGAATAGAAATAAAATCAGAGTTGCTACAAGCAAGTGCTCTGGAGACAGATGAGCAGCGCCCTGGCTTCTGCTCCACCACATCTCCCAGTGTGTCCAGGAGCTCCTGAGGGAGGGAGGGCCTGCAGAGAGGACAGTGCTACGTTCCCACTCAGTGCTGCACACCCTCTGCCCACCTGGCACATGTCTCTGCTTTTCTCTTTCCTCCCTCCATCCCGAGTGTCTGTGGTACGAAAGGAACCCATTTACCGTGAATGGTGTTTGTTTAATAAAACCTCGCTAGGTAACCGAAGGAACAAAACGCACCTGAAAGGACGCCTGGCCTCTGAAAACAGGGCTGAGTCTGATGCATGGATTCCTATTCTCAGCCCCTCTTGACGGGTCTGCAGCTGCAGCCATTTAAGGGCTGGCTTTCCCACAGCCGTAGACGGAGAGTACGCCACGGTTTCTGTCTTTGTGTTGCTGGATCTGTTTTCTTTAGCATGAAAGGGCATCTTTTTCTTTTTTTAAGTTCTTGGTTTTATTGCAGAAACTTGGGAGCCCGGAACTGCCTTAGCAGTGCCCATGGCTGGAGGGCTGTGGCTTTCAATCCAAGATCACAAAGTCAGCAGAAGCGAGTCTTAAATAACAGAAGGTGATCATTTGCACTTCAAAATTTATCTGTCTTGCTTTCCCCCTCAATTAGACCAAAGCATGTTGATTCCCAGGTTTCTGCGAGTGTTTTCTGGTCTAAACTTATTTATAGAACAGAATAATGGCCCCCTGCTAGTCTGGCATTTGCTCAAGTTTCTGTCCATGTAAATCGAATCTGTTACTAGAAACTTTTCTCAAAATATCAAGGCACATCATCCACAAGATAAAAGGATACACCGATGGTGTAAAGTACAGGCGGGTGGGTGCTGGTTCTGGACAAACATGTGCTAAGGATTCCCAGAGGGCGAAGGGGCAGGGGAGCTGTATAAGCAGAGGGTAAAACTCCTCTTCACCCTCTGACCTTTACTTTCTGTCAGACAGGAGCTGCTCCAGCTCCAGTGACTGAGGCAGCAGTCAGTGCTCAGGTCAAAGCTGGGAAGTGGGAGGGAACTTACTGCCTGGGGACTATTTACTTACTGCCTTGTGGTCACTACACGTGAAATACTGGCCCATTACCACTGCTCTCTCCCAATGAGAAGGAAGACTACCTACTCACAGGCAGTGCTGCCATTCGGTTCTAAGCGAGGCTTCCCAACTCTCCCTTAGGACTACAAAGGAGGCCCTACCTCTCTAGGTCTGAGGTCATGTTAGCTGGAAGGTGAGAATCACTCTTTGGTAAGGCCATTCTTGGTTTGTTTCTCCTTGTTGTTGAAGTTGATCTGCCCAAGGGTTGGAGGGACTTCCCTGCTGCTCATGCACTGAGCAACTAAGCAGCTGGGAGGTGCAATTCTTTCATGCAAACAATTACAACAAAGCCTCTCTTTGGACTACAGTTTGGCTGGATTTTTCCCCCAAACACTGTGAAGGACAACAACCTGGAAGAGGGCTGCAAAGAGGAGAGAATCCATTAATGGTGCACTGCCACCTGCTGGCCAAACTCGAGGAGTGGTATTCCCAGAGAAATGAAGTTAGGAATTGGAAACTGGTAAACATAGTAAGTCAGTGCATGAAACTGCGAGTTTATACGGAATAGTTTCATCCCATTATACAGAAGCTCTCAGATGCTAAAGTAGAACTGGCCTTGATGTGCTTAGATGGCAAAATAGCCCAACAGCCACTTTTCAGAATGGAAGCCACAGCTGAGTAGGCAGCAACAGCATCCATAACAAGCATGCACCCACACCATCCAGTTCTGATCCTCACAACACACTGGACCCCACTTCAGGATAAATCACACTTTACTCACAGGATCTCCCAAACTTAAGGCAGACTCTAAAACTTCCAAATTCATTGTAATTAATAAACATATTCATGCTAGCTGGTACCAAATTAGAAAGCGGCGCCTGTGAAAGCAAGATCGAGTGATCTCACTACATTTGTTTGCTTGGTTTTTTTTGTTACTCCACTAACTACATAAACAGTATCAGTTCCCAAGTGGTTGTTTGGGGTACAAAGCTTGAGGATGTACATTATGGGTTGAAAATCTGCCTTTCCTCAGCCCAGCTAACTCCTAACAAAGAAGGTTTTGCTAAACAAGGTTAACAGGACACGACAGGGAGCTAGTACCAACTGGACTGTGCACCTAGTGAGTCCTGTCTGCTCCATCGGTGGAGACACCTGACAGTCAGTGGGCGAGGAATGAAGAAACTGCTCGTCTATACTCCTAACAGTGCTCCTCAGGGTTAGGGGAGGAAGCTGTGGATTAAAACAGAGCCCACCTGCACTGACAAGAGAACTCATATCCAACCTGTAGGCTTAGCTATGGCTGCCCACAGAGGCCCCAATGGCCACAGTGATACATCGGTAATGTTAAAAAATAATGAGCAGGCAGTAAGGGCAAGAGAGACTTGAGTCAAGTATTTGGCTACATGGGCCATTTTAAAGTGGGGGGAACGGGTTTATTATGCTCTCAAATATAGAATGTCTTAAAATGTGTTCACAACTCCCAGGATAGTTCATCCCTGAAGGCACATTGCATCGAAAGAACACATTTTATCCACTGTTAGCCTTGGGAATTTCACTGACATCTTAATAAAACTTAATAAAGTTCACCTATGTGAAGAGGCTCAGGGGACATAAGGCCTTGCTTAAGACACTTCAAAGAATTCAATGAGTTTCCAAAGATACATAAATGCTTTTAACAAGGGCAGTAAGTATGCGCGCGCGCGCACACACACACACACACACACACACACACACACACACCCTTTGGGCCACATACAGTTCAATCCCCTACTTTTCTTCTTTGGAGGGCTGAAAAGACGGATAAGCAGACCCAACACATACGTAAACCGCCAGTGAAAACCACAAGTTGTACAGAGAAGTAAGAGCCACCGAGCCACCTTTTCAAGCGAAGCATTTGAGGAGATTGCTCTAACCTGGGGCACAGTACATTCTCGCTATGGCATCGCTGTCACAGGAATCTTCAACCTCACTCCACCTGCTAAAATACGTTAGCTGAATGTGTCCTAAAAACAAAACGACAGGAGAAATCAAAACATTTTTCTCTTCCATTTTCTGCAGAAGCGAACTGTAATTACTCCTTTTGTAGCTAAAAACAGTATCATTAAGAATAATGGCATCATTAAGTACTAGAAGCTATTACTGGGGGTGAATTTGCCGCACTGATAATGAAGCTCTAGACAGGAAATGAAGATACTAATTACAAGATAAAACGCCTACTCAGTTAATTGGAAGCAACAGCGAATAAAAAGAAATGCATTTGCGAAAGTTCCTGACCTCCATCATTCAATAAGATGTTGTTTGGGTTCAGATCGCGGCACACAATCCCCTCTCTGTGCAAGGCGTCAAGGGCTACCACCATTTCAGCTGCCCATCTCTGAACACAGCCCTCTGGGATGAAGAACCTGGAGCTCACTGCTAATTTCTTATCAAGATCCTCAAAAATTTGATGGATTTCCTTGTCTCCTCCCAGGGCAAGCACGCTTTGCTCCTTGGTCTCAGAGTCTCTCTGAAACAGAGAGCTCGGTTCCTCTTTAGCCTGCTCTGTGAACAGTAACACTTCCTCCACTGTGGCAGTATCTGTATGTGCAAGGTGCCCCTTGGTACCTGAGCGTGGACTAGAAATGTGGAACAGGCTTTCTCCTGTGTCATGTGCAGTGACCACTGCCTCCACTTGTCCCAGCCCTTCAGACTCAGGATATGAGCTGGGTAACAGAAACTGGTCTCCTGAGCTACTGTGATCAACAGCAGCTGTAAATAACACCCCGAGATCTGCCTGAGCATGGTGCTTTGGGGTCACACCACAGGGCAGGGATGTAGTGGGATCACTCAGTTCCTCTGGATCTTCTTTTCCCAGGCCATGGTACTGTTCGGAACTCAGCCTGAGGCATAACACATCCGGGGCTTCCAACAGTTTACTTTCCAGCCTGCCTGCACTGGCCTGTGACAGCTTAGTAGGATCCATTGCTGAAGCCTCTTTGGTTGGCTGCAGTTCACCAGGTAGGTTTACGAGAAGGTCGGGCCTTCCTTCCTCAGCACCACTGACATCCTCAAAAGCAGCTTCTTTAAATGAAATAACTGGGACGGAGTCATCTGAGCCCCGGCTGATGGAGTCCTGAGCCTCCGTCTCTCCCTTGCTTTCTCTGTCTCCATCTGCAAGGGTAAAGAGCACTTTCAAAGGTTCTGGTTTCAGACTGTGCAATTTCTCGCCAAAATCCAGTCCCAGGAGCTCACTTGTGCTGTCCTTACTGTCAATTCTAAAGAACTCCATAGGGCTGTTTTTTGACATAGTGAGGGAATCAGATGTCTGAGGGGAACAAGCTGCTTCTAGGTCCTCATCTCCAGGGAAGAACTTGAGCTGGGTGCTAGGGCTCAGACTGTCAGCAGCAAGGGGTGCTGGGAAACTGAGAACAGCCTGGGTGTCAGCACTCTCCCCTTCAGGCTGCATGGTAGACTCCTCATTCAAAGACCCCAGGTCAATTCTCTCCTGCCCATACTCATTGCACAGCGTTAGGTAGCCAGCCGTACACTCCTCCTCTGAACTGGAGCCTGAATCCAGCCATTTGGGAGAAGCATCCTGGCCATCGTCGTCGTCTTCCTGGTTGCTATCCTCTTGAGAACTTGGGGTGAGACTAGTCTTCAGTGGCAGGACCTTTAACATGCCCCCCATGTCGCTCCCTCTGGACTCAAAGCTGCTGCTCTCCTGAGGACTAGCACTTGGCTGCTGCAGGTAAACGTGATGAGGCAAGGAAGGTTTCGTTTCCTTAATGTCAAAGCTTTCTTGAGAACTTCTGTCTAGAAATTTACTGATATATGACCAGAGTTTGCCACCTGTGAACAAGTACAACGAAGAATTAAGATCTCCAAATTTGTAGATGCTTAAGCCACTAAAAAAAAAAATAAATAAATAAAATAAGTATTATAATAATTAACCAAAAATAAGTCAATAAATTCATTAATATCAAAGATCCAATGTGTTTTCAGACAATTATATGCAATAAAATGTGACACTCTCCTCTAGAGTTTACTACTCCTAAGTACTACTGCTAAGTACTACCGTGAGTACGACACACATGCATCTCCTGTTGCTGATTATTTAAAAAATTACAACCTGTTTCTTCCTGTAAAAGGAATTCATTGTAATCCTCACATAAATAAAATCTTTTTTTTAATTTATTTTATTTTATTTTATTTTACAATATAATTCAACTTTACATATCAGCCATAGATTCTCCCTTTCTCCCTCCTCCCGTCCCGCTCCCCTCTCCCCGGCCCACCCCCCATTTCCATCTCCTCCAGGGCAAAGACTCCCCCT
>CABHPH010142007.1:1504-28066 GCA_902168325.1 Peromyscus nudipes | reverse complement strand
TTTCTCCCACTTTGGTGGCAGTACAGACAGCACAGACCGTGTGTAGCCCTTCATGTCTCCTGTTGTCTTTAGAGTATGTTCAGGGCTTCAGAGTTCCCTGTAAATACACTAACATTTAAGGATCTACCTTGACTTTCAACTGATTGCCACAATCTTTTGACAACAGTAACCACTGTGTGAAGCTGTGAAGGTGAAGCCTGGGTTTCATTGGAGACCTCAAGATGTTGGAGATGCCAGAGCCGTGGTATACCTGCCAAGGAGAGCTGCAGACCAGGTGTGGAACTAGCTCGTACAGAAGTGTGTTGCCATCAACAAAGCTGAAAGGAGTTGGAGATCTGAAGAGCGCTTTGACATCAGACACAGAGATGCAGAGTTTGGAGTTTGCCCAGCTGGGTTTAGGTCGTCTTAGTACAGTGTTTCCTCACTGTGCCTCCTTTCCTCCCCTTTGGAATCAGAATGTATATTCGGTGCCATTGTATGTTGGAAGTATGTGGTCTGCTTTTTTATTTTAATTTTACAGAGGATTAAAGTTAAGAGATTGCATGAGTCTCAAAAGAGACTTCGGACTTTGAAACAATATTGAGATCCTGATAGATTATGGGGACTTTTGAAGTTGGACTGAATGCATTTCTGCATGATGATATGGCTATAAGCCTATGGGGGGAGGGGGGGGCTGGCAAGTAGAATGTGGTGGTTTGAATAAGAACAGCTCCCATAGGCTCATATATTTGAATGCTTAGTCATCAGGGAGTGGAACTGTTTGAGAAGGATTAGAAGCATCAAGAGGTGTGGTCTTGTTGGAAGAAGTGTATCACTGGGGGTGGTTTTGAGGTTTCATAAGCCCACACTAGGCCAGGAGTCAGTCAGCCTGTCTGTCTCTCTGTCTGTCTGTCTCTCTGTCTGTCTGTCTCTCTGTCTGTCTCTCTCTGTGTCTCTGTCTCTGTCTCTGTCTCTCTCTCTCTCTCTCTCCCAGATGCCTGTGGATCAGGATGTAACTCTCAGCTACTGCTCCAGCACCATGCATGACACCATGGTCCCCACCATGATGACAATGGACTAACCTCTCAAACTGTAAGCAAGCCCCCAGGTAAATGCTTTCCTTTGTAAGAGTTGAGTTTCCATGGTCTTGGTGTCCCTTCACAGTAATAAAACAGTGACTAAGACACTATCCTTGAAGTGTCCTTTCACAGACAGCAAGGGCTTCATAACTACAGGCAGAGACTTCTACCTAGCACGTAAAACACATTTAATAAAAATTTATTAAACTGAGCTATAAATGAATGACATCTTTATAATGTTTTTCAAAAGCTTTTAGTAAAAATGTCTGTAAGTACAAATTGTGTTATGTGTAGGGGGTCATATGTTCTTCCTATGTTATAACTCATATATGGTTTTACTGTAAGATTCTTAGCAAATGCCAAAGAGTGTAAGAAAAACAGAAGGCACAAAACCCTAACACCATCCATACTCTTACCACCAATGACAGACACTCCTAACCATTCCTTTATTTTCAAGTTTTTACTCATAATTAACATGGTATCATATAAACATTTTTATGAGAAAATGAGTTGAAATGAGTGTTCAGCATGGCCACACAAGTAGGTTTATAAATGGCCGCACAGTCGGTGTATAACACAGTTAAACACTCCTTTTGTTAGTGGATGTGTGTATAGTCTCCAGTCTTTGCTGTATGAATTATTTAAAATAATAAACCACTTGCCATCTCTAAATATATCGTCAAGACAAAACCCCAGAAGTGAGAGTGCTCAGTCAAGAAGGATGACTCCATCGAGTAAGAACAAGGGCTTTTTGAGAAAGGTCTCCTGTAGCCCAGGCTAGCCTGGAACTGGCAGGTAGATGAGAAGACCCTGAATTTCAATCTCCCTGCCTCTAGCTGGTGCACAGGCCCTGAGGTCACCACCAAGCACCTGGCAGCTGGCTAGAGAGCATGAGTATTTCTAAGGTTTGTGTGCGGGTTGCTACGCTGCTCTGCCAGAATCCCTTCCATACGCAATGGACAACACAGCACCTCCTTCAGCAAGCTGCCTGCACCAGACATTAGCAATTACCATTTTATTAACCATCATGCCATCCTGCTTAATTTCCATTGTTTCACTATTGGGTAACAATCTTAAATGTGACTGTCGGTGCTTTCTTTTTGGAACCTTCTGGGCTCACACAAGTTCCCTAACATGAATTATAAAAACTGGGTTTCCAGGAGGGGAAGAGGCTGTCTGGGCTCCTCCAGCTCCACTCTGGGGCCAGTTCACCCTAGCATTCTGTGTGGGACGGAGCTCGGTGCAGATCACATCCTCTCCTGCACTGCTAAACCATGAATCACAAAACCAGAACACGTCATTCCTACAACTCTGAATGTGCTATGCTTTCTTCAGAATTGAGACCAACCCTAACAAACTAACATAACCAAACATCAATATTATCATAACAACATTAACTCAAACAACTGTTGTTCATTAAATCTCAAATACAGAGAATACCCAAAATATTGATCATTCTAGCACATCAAGCATAAAACTGATATTTCTAGGCGGCCCCTTAAAGCATAGGAAATTGCAGTTATTGAACCATCTTAAGCTATAAAATAGTAATTCATAACGTTTAATTAAACCCCTCTGTCTCTCATTTTAATTTACTGGTTTTCTATAAGACTGCACAGTAAATATGTGGATTTGCCTGAGCAGAATTAAAACTTGGATTTAACACAGATGATATTCCTATAGCAATGGGAAAAGTCACCTTTGACCTAGAAATACCCACTTCAAAATATCTGTCCTACAAATAATTCTTAAAAACAAAACAAAATAAAAAATGCAAAAAGATAAATACATGCAAATAACAGAACAGTTCACAAAGCAAGTAGGAGAGAACAAGTTGCATCATCGGAAATGTGCAGAACCACTCTGTACCCATGCATGCTCACCACATGCCTACCAACCTAAGAAACATGCATGCTCACCACATGTCTGCCACCTTAAAATACATGCATGCTCACCACATGCCTACCACCCTGAGACATGCATGCTCACCACATGCCTACCACCCTAAGAAACATGCATGCTCACCACGTCTGCCACCTTAAAAGACATGCGTGCTCACCACATACCTGCCACCCTGAGACATGCATGCTCACCACATGCCTGCCACCCTAAGTGCTGTACACATGTAGCAATTTAATCTTCTGTAGGTCCTACTGAATGCATAATTGCAATGTCTCTATTTTGCAAACAAAAAAACTAAGGCACAGACAGGCTAAGCAATGTGCCCAAGGTCACAGAACTAGTAATGGTGAGACAGCACTCCCACTCACATTGTCCTTGTTCTGTACTCCAGACTGGCTTTGAACTTGTTATAAACCCCCTGCCTCAACCTTTTAAATACTGGGATTATGGATACCACTACACCCAGAGAACGCTTTCAGAAAGAAAGAGAGAGAGAGTCAGTCAGTCAGTCAGTCAGTCTCACTATGCATTCTACCTAGCCCTGGCCTGGAACTCACTATGGAGACCAGGATGCCTTGAACTCACAGGTATCTGCCTGACTCTGCCCCTTGAGTCCTGGGATGAAAGGTGTGTGCCACCACACAGTGTGCACGACCTTTTATGACACAGCTCTAGATAAGCTCAGAAAGGTGTCTAATGTACATTGCTAGATGACGAGCAGAGCAGAGGCGACATGTAAGACCTGTTTACATTAAAACACAAAAACAGAAATAATGGGCACGAAGGCTCAGGCCTGTTATCTCAGTACTGTGGAGCTGGGGCAGGGGGATCACAAATTCAAAGACAGCCTGGGTCACAGAAGGAGACTGTGTCCACAAGAGAAAGGACTTCTGACTGAGCATCGGCACCAACAGGAAGGCTCTCCTCACATCTACAGAGCTGGAGTCTGTGTGCTAATAATTTGAAAACTCAGTTAATAAAAAGAGACTCTGGTGGAGAAGTTCCTTCATGCCCTGCTCTGCTCTCATAGCCTTGGGCTTCTAACCTGGTCGTTCCTTTTTTCCCTGACTGAGAACCATCCATGCACTGAGCATGCCACTAGTTGCCAGGCTGTATCTGAAGAATATTCTATGACCATCCATCTCAGTAACGTTAACACTTACAGCCTTGACTAAACAGTTTCTCCATCTTGCTCCCTCAAATACAGTTAAGAAAATCATTAAAAAGAACTGAGTGGGGGTTGGGGATTTAGCTCAGTGGTAGAGCGCTTGCCTAGCAAGCACAAGGCCCTGGGTTCGGTCCTCAGCTAAAAAAAAAAAAAAAAAAAAAAAACCTGAGTATTTGAAGCCTGTGTTCTAAACTTGTTTTTTGGACACAGGACTACAGCATGCTAGGCAAGTGCTCTACCACTAAGCTATGTCTTCTGCAGCCCTCTTGAAAACGTTTCTGTCATACCCACTTCCATTTTGGTATTAATAAGCATCTCCAGGGGAAATTGCTCAGTCAGAAAAGTGCTTGCCGGGCAATCTCCAGGGCCTCGTAAGAAAGCTGGGTGTGGTGGAGGTATGCTTATTACTCCAGCACTTGGAAGATCCCTGGGGCTTGCTGGCTAGCCAGACCAGCCTCCTTGGCAAACTCCAAGCCCAGTAAGAAACCCTGTCTCAACAACACACTGTGGACAGCTCTCTGAGGAACAACTTCTACAGCTGACGTGCATGCACATGTACACACACACACACACACACACACACACACACACACTAACTCCAAGTCCTGTGTCCAAACCTGAAGCCCTGTTTTTCCTGACTCAATCTACTTTGCCCACAACCTACTAAAAGCCCCCTTTTCAATGTTTTGAGCCAAGTACCCTGGAGTCCTGCAAGGTAGAATCCTATCAGTCAGATCTACTTTTTTAAATGCATTCAGACTAAAATAATAAAAAGTGAGTGTGGGCACGGACATTCAGATGCTAACAAACATCCTAACCACACCAGCACACACCAGCACACACCAGCACTGCTGTGGCCTGGATAGAACCCAAGTGTGCCTCCCACAGATCACAAGCTATAACTCTGGTCCCAGTGTGGGGCTGCTAAGAGCTGGAGACCTCTGAGAGTGGTGCTAGAGGAGGCCACTGGGTCTCTGGGTTTCACCCTTGGGGAAGGAATTACTGTAGTTCTCAGGGGCCCCTAGGCTTGCCCTGACCTCTCTCTCACCCTCCTACCTTGTCTCGTACAGGAGCCCAGCACTGTGCTGCCTTTCCCCGGGAGTCACTTGGACCAAGCAAATTCAAGCCCCACGGCCCTGAACATACTTTCTTGCCTGGGTGCCTAAGGTATTTATTCAAGGTAACAGAGAATGGGCTAATGTGAGCACTCCCCAAGCACCACCATTCTGTCTAGTTGCTGCAAAACCTCCAAGCTGTCCTCATGCCTTTTGTTCTGCTTGGTCACCAAGCTACCATTTTCCACAAAGTAACCACAGTGGCCCTTATGTTGCTATTCTTCTACTTAGCATCTACAGGGACAGCTCCTCTTGTTCAGTCAAGTTCTTACAAACAGTGAAAGTGGCCCATGAGACACTGTGGGCCCTTCTTTCCAGCTTCCCGCTTCCCCCGCTCTGCTCAGCCGCCCTCGTCTGGCTGCTGCTTATCCACCAAACACACTCATGGCTCTGGGCTTATGTGCTTGTTTTCTCTTGCCAAGGCACTCTTTCCCCACAAACACACACTGTTCCTTCTCCCTCATCAAATGTTCCTTTCTCAGTATGGTGACCACCAGTGAGAACAACTCCCCCATCCCTTGACGTTCTGCTCTCCTAGTTTCTTCCAGCTGCGTTATCTTCTCCTATATGTATGTTTACCGTCTGCCCCCATCTCAAACACCAAGTGGGCTCCATGCAGGCCAACTCTTCTGCACCGCTCACTGCTGTGTTAGAACTACATCTATGCCCCAGAAAGCTCTCAAGAAGCTTCTAGCTGAATGAAGTAAAAACAGAGTGGGAAACTCTACACATTCTAGCTAGTTCTGTAAGCTCTGGGCAGCCAAATCTGTGAATCATAAATGCTCTCAGTTCAGCAGAACTATTTACACTATCAAAGCATCCTTTTTATAATTATTTCAGGGGGTAGTGCCACAGTGTATGTGGGAGTGAGAGGACAACTTACAGGAGCTGCTCCTCTGCTTCCACCACGTGGACTGTGCACAACATCTTCATCCATGGAGGTACCACAGAAGGGCACAGTGGGGAAAAGAACACACACTTTCCTGCTCCACTGCTTGAGCCAAACCTGGGAAACGCACAGGTCCACAGGACCACGAAGACCACACCATCGTCTTTTGCCAGGACTCCATCAGCCCTTGCTCTGCTCTTAGCTCACTACGCCCATCTGTGCAGGCCAGTTTTTGTCAATTTGACATAGACCTAGACATATCAGGGGAAAGGGGAGTCAAATGAGTGACTGTCTCCACCAGACTGAGCTGTAGGCAAGTCTGTGGGGGCATTTATTTGATTAATGACTGATTTGGAAGGGCTCGGCCCATTGTGGGTGGGGTCATCCCTGGGCTGGTGGTCCTGGGTTCTATAAGAAAGTAGGCTGAGCATGCCAATAAGCAGCATTCTTCTATGGTTTCTGCTTCCGTTCCTGCCTCCAGGTGCCTGCCCCAGTTCCTGCGCTGACATCTCTCCATGATGAACTGCAATTAGAACACGTAAACCAAACAAACCCTTTCTTCCCACATTGCTTTTGTCACAACAACAGAGAGCAAACTGTGACACCACCTCCACACAAGGAGTGACCTTTTTGGTTTTGTTTGTTTGAAATCTGGAGTGACCCTCTCCTGCTTCTGAGATGACTGGCTAGTGAGTGGCCTCATGGAGCGTGAGTCAGACCTTACTCGGCGGCAGGTTCAGCCTCCACGCACTTCCCCACAGCCCTCAGCATCACTGCTGTCCTTTACCTACAACCACAACCACAGCCACAGTCTCCTTTCTCGTTCATCAAACACCCTGTTGTCACACTGTCCCTGTGCTTGGACCTTACATGCAAATGGTAGGGGTTTTGTGACTCAGAACTCCTCCTAAATGTCCCCATTTCAGAGAAGGCTCCTTGAGCACATGAGCAGTCCTTTCATTGTGACCTGTTAGGTCACCCTGTGTTAAGGATCAGAGTGGCGGCCCCGACTTGTATCCAGTACTTTCTTGTTTTTGTTTTCTCCTGTTGGACTCCACAGCAGCAATAAGTGGAAAGGGTAGGTCTCTCCCTGCTGTGTTCACTGGAGACACAGCTCACTGTGCAGCACACTCAATCAATCTACTAAGAGCAAACAAACTGAGGGTTACTATTTGCACTAACTTACTTCACTTCATAAAGACTTCTAGAAAATTAAGCCAGACATTTGAAAGTAGAGACATTCCTTCTAGGTTTACAAGTCCATGACAGTCTTCAAGCATGTTTCCATTTGGTCACCTGTGGACAAGACAACTTCCAAGAGCAGGAGACCTGACGTCAGTGCACTGTAACCCTGGCACACCTCACGAAACCAGCATCAGCTACAAGCTCAGTTCTGAGAGGCAGAAGGGAGGACAGCACAGGAAAAACAAGTGGAACGTGGAGATTCGGGAGGAGGAGGAAGGCAAGCCACCAACAGCGGAGGTAAGCGAGGGCCGAAGCTTTGCCACAGATAATCTCCAGCGTGAATAATCCACACCAGCTAATAGAATATTGACCATAATTACATTCATCCTACTGACCTTGTTCTAAATTATTATGGATTATTACTACGCAAGTTATTTTGTTCCACACCAGAGGTGGCTGTATTTTGCTATCAGATGACATGACCTCTAATTCAATAATGTCTGTAATGCACTGGTATCCTCAGATAAAAGCTGTCTATAATGTCTGAACAAAGGTGAATTAGTTATCCAATTCACACACGCAATTAACTCTCTTAATACCTGTGAGACCATGGGGCCCCTCTGAATTTCCTATTAAACACTGCATATGGAGGGCTTCCTTCCATCTGTAGTTATCTTGTGTGGACTTCATAATAACAACATTAGTACTTTATTGCCCCCATCAAAAATCTTGCATTAGTTATTATGAGAGACCTCATTCCAGAAAGCAGTGCCTCTTTTTCCTGAGAAAAAGGTATTAAATTCTAATGTTATATCTATTAGTAAAATATAGTATTGTATTTTCAATATAAAAATAAGGATGACTCATGAAATATGGAAAATAATTTAAATTTTCTTCATTATTTTAAGAACACCTGTTTAAACACCAAAAGGCAATATATGTTATGCGAATTTATACTTACATGCCACAGTCACCTAAATAAAGGAATATTTATTTAAATCCAAGTGTTAAGAGGAAAAGGCAGATCCACACAGTGTCTTCTGCCACCTGTTCCCTGGGAAGTGGCTGAAGGCAGAGCCCACACTCTGCTTTGTACTCATGAGGTGCCAATGGCTGTGCTCAGGAGGCTCAGATCAGAAAATGAGGCAATGTCAAATGTTAAGCAAACACCCTTGCCTTCCCTGTAAAGGAAGCAATTAATTAATTCTGCAGGGGATGCTTTTTTAGTCATCTAACGGAAGTGTAGCTTTTTAGTGCAGACAAGGGAACAAAACTCAATCTCTAAATAAAACCCAGTTCTCTCAGCATGCGCTCACATTCAAGTTCTCACCCTGTCAGTTAATTCCACAGCAAAGTGAACACATTAGGATGGCCCCACAGCTCAAGTGAAGCTGGCCGGTCACCTGGGTTTTCCTCTTCCCCCCAAACTCACAGCAAGGAGGCTGAGCAGGCGTGGGGAAACAAGTTCACCATCTCAGTGCTTATGAAACAACACGGGCCAAGCAGCATCACAGACACCAGAGCACACGGCAGCTGATGCTCTTCACTCGGCCCCAGTCGGACCGGCCAACCCACCTTCAGCATGCTGCAGCACAAGAAACACCGATTCCTCCGAGATGATGTACTTGTGCAGACACACCATGTTGGGCACGCAGCGGGGGATGATGGTCTTCCTGTTCCTGCTGTACTCACTGCTTTTCCTTAGACCCTGACAGAGAACAAAAAGGTCAGCTGTACCCACAGTTGCCTTTGGAGCCTGCTGTGCTCAGTGTTTATCAACCACGCTAATCTATCCGAGTTACTCGGGCTTCAGAGAAACCACTCATCTGCTGCTCTGTGCCCCTCAGTCCCCGGAGGCTCCGCTGATGGCATCTGGCGTGAATCCAGACAACAGAAGATGCCACAAAGCTGCCATTAAAATCAATTACGTGGGTCAGTGTTTTTATTAGCGATGCTCTCAAACTAAGTCATCAGGATGACATACAGTTATTTCTCGGCGACCTCTAAGTTTGATTTTCCTTATGTACATCTTTAAGGCAGCAATCAGTTAGAGTCACATTCTCCAGACACAAGATGTGTTCTGGATGAAGCAGCAACCTTTAAATTCTATTCCAAAACACCACCGACTAACCTCCCAAAGGACCAGACATATGCATGTTCTAGTGTTACACCCTGGTTTGAAAACCAAGGTAAATGCCACTGGGTGATGGCACGGAATGTCCACAAAGACAGGCAGGATTCACACATGTCTGTCATGCCTGACCAGCAAGAGAAAGGGGATGCTCAAGACAAGTAGCTTCCGGTTTGGGTGTCATAGAAATGTTTAATCAGGACATACTTAGAATACATACTATCATAATCCATTCCAAAAACAATTTCAAAACTAAAATTATTCATTTAATTATATACTGAATTCTCACCAAGGAACAAGTCAGAGTTCAGGTAACAGTTTCCACAACCCAAGTAAGACTCACAAATCACAGCAAACATACCTGAACACTCCTGGTTCTCAGATGCACTCTGAGAACACATTCTCTAACATAAACTTTCTAAAGAGAAGCTACAGCATGTTATCAGCTGTGAAAGACAGAAATATGGATCACCATGAACATAAAAGACTTAAATGCCATGCAAAAATTACTTTTTCTTTCAAAAGCATGTTTTTCAAGTTTTTGGAAGTCATTTTTTAAATTCACTAAACATACCAATTCTACTTACTTTTAAAATGAATGTTTGTTCTGTCCTTGTGTCCATCACAAGTAAAACCTATGCAAAAGACACGAGCAATAATTTTAACAAAATATAATCAAACATTAACTCTTTAATTTGAGAAACTAAGAGTTGGGGTGGAGTTCTGATTCTCTCCAAAATTCTAATTTCTGAATAGACTTTTTAAAAATCTTAACTCATAGGATCCAAAAAGCCTTGTCCAAAATAGATTTATTACAATTTCCTTTTCTAAAAATGCTACAGCATAGAAACATCACTATGCTTCCTGGATTTATTTTTAAAATATATTTCTTAAAAGTACAGGCCATTGCTAGGCACGGTGCACATGCAACTGGTGGTGCAGCTGGAAATTGGTGGCCGAAGCCTGGCGAGAACAAGGCCAGCCTGGCAATCCTAGGCCACCCTTGGGAGCAGGAGAACCCCAAATCAAGGTAGTGGTGGTACAGGTGGGGGTGGACGGTCAAAGATGTTCTCCCATGGTAAAACGGACATAATTTATTAAAACATAAATTGCAACTTTCTTCCGAAATCTCTTAGCAACCCACCGTAACATGAACTCAATAACCGAGTCTTTAGCATCATCTCAGGTGTCCTTTGGGTACTGAGTCTGGTACCCTGGACCAGAGCTTAACTCCTCTTTCCATGTCAGCAAATCCTGCTGACTCTACACTCAACCCTTGCCCTGCCCTGCCCCCTCCCACTAATGCCCCCGACCCAACCAGAACCAGCTCTGTACAGCTGGCACAGGCCCCTGCTCCCTCCGCACTGCACAGCTCTGTGGTCAATTCTCAAAATACCAGGCAAGGTTTTCTTTTTAAGTGCAGTTCGTGTGTCACTCTCTCACCCTCCACAAGGACCTCAGGACCATCTCACAAACAGCCCCTTTGAATGGCCATCCCTGCCACTCTAGGAGAAGGAAACAGGGACAAATCCTACCACAACCATGGTTTATTTTTGTTAAATACTATGGCAGAGATAGGCCACAAAGGCCAATTAGCAAATATTCGAGACTTTGCAGGCCCATAAGTGTCTGCTCTCATCTTTCAAATGTGTCATTTTACCCAGCCAACAACCACAGTCTCAAATTAGGGAGAATTTATACCACAGAAATCAGCAAACACTGCAATTGGGACTTTCCCCTCAGAGAGCTGGCTGACAGCAGCCAACAGCACCCCCTAGAGGAGGGACGGCCGGCAAAGGAGGCCTGTTGAGCTTGGAAACAAAAGAATGGTGAGGAGATAGAGCTGCAGGTGGGAAGGAGATGTTGGGGATGCTATGGCAAGTCCCATCTTAGACACTGGCATTAAGAATGTTGCTGACATCTTCTCTGACCTTAGCATCTCCTGAGCGCCTGAGCTGCACTATTTAAGTCAACCTATGTTGCAACAGAATGTTATTCACACAGGCACCTCCTAGATGTCCTGCAGAGTTCCCAAACCCGAGCTCCAAGTCTCTGAATTCCCCAACTGCAGAATCAGCAGCTAAGTCAACAAGCCAACTGTACTTCCCAAGCCCTTTTAACCACCTCCTGCTCCTTCACCTACCTCATTTTAAGTATGTACTATGTCAGCTATGGGTAATCAATGTTAATCCTCTCAACAACCTTCCTATTCCACAAATCGCCGACATTACAGCTCTGGGTGTGATGTTATGATGGAAAATGATAACGGCAGCGGCCACCATATGTGAACATCTCTCTGAGATGATCTCACAAAAGCACATCCAGGGTCATGGCTGCTGCCACTATTACTGCAGCTTCTCTCTGGAATGTTCTTCCGGCACTTATCAAACCTCATCTCTCCACATTCGGTTCAAATCCCCACCCTTCTCCAATACTGACAGCTCTTCCCCTGTCCTCCCGTTTTATACGGTGCTAACTTCTGTCATGGCGTCTCAAACTCTTCAATTTGGTTTTGTTTGTTCATTGGTCATCTCCCAACCAGATGTCAAACTCCTTATGGGCATGTCACAGACAGTGTTATAGTCCTCAGAAATGCTCACACCCCACCCCAGACTCTGTGAGTGGACTGTGCTATGCTAGAAAGGACTTCACAGATGTAATTAACTCAGAGCTTACAGATCACTTGGGGTTGGCTGGGTGGGTTCTGTTGAATCACATGACCTTCTAAAAGTTAAGACTGCATCCTGACAGAAAGAAGGGGAAGCACAGTGACATGGTAGAAGGGGGTCTTTCTAGTATGAAAGGGTTTACCTGGCTAAGATGTAG
Source organism: Peromyscus nudipes (assembly GCA_902168325.1). Classification (NCBI taxonomy): domain Eukaryota; kingdom Metazoa; phylum Chordata; class Mammalia; order Rodentia; family Cricetidae; genus Peromyscus; species Peromyscus nudipes. Next base: position 15,792 of record CABHPH010142007.1, on the reverse strand, counting down.
ACCCACCAAGGGGCAAGAACCACAGGAGCACATCTAGAAGCTCAGAGAAAGTCTGAGAGAAGCAGGCAAAGTTTAGAAGCAAGAGCAGCCCTCAGCTGGCCAGCAGCAAGGAGACAGCTCATTCCTCCAGCTGCAGAGGCAGCAGCCTACGAGCGAGCGTGAGTGCACACGGAGGCAGGTCCTCCACAGGCTACAGCAAGGAAAGTCGTGGTGCCAGCCTGTAAGGCCTTGTGTCATGCCTCTGACTTGCACAACTTTAACATAATATGTTTAGTGTCTTGAGACACTAAATCTGCCATGATTGGCTATGGTTGGCAATAGGGTAGAAATGGTATTTCTGTTTTGACAGAGGAAGTCCATAAACACACAGCTAGCAAGTTCAAATTCAAGAATACAGGTGGACAGCAAGGTGGGAATGGAACTTGGAAAAGAAGTGAGGACCAAGGATTTATATTTGAGCATTCCCCACAAAGACACAACCTCAAGGCATACGAAAAACTCCCCTGAAATTTCCCTTCACAACACGCACAATACTGGGCTTCGGAGAGTTGTTCAATCATGGAACACTCTCAACATCCCAAACAAGTGTGCATTTCTAATCAACAAATTTTGAAGGTGAGAAAACAACTGTAAAATGTTAACTGACCTTGCTCAAAAAAGCTACCAACCAAAGAAGGGACAATCTGTACTGGGACAGAGAGCTCTGAATGCTTCCTCCCTCACTGCTAAACTGCCCTGTACATGTGCAAACAATATGCTGTTTACATCTCATTTAAAGCTGTGCACACTTGGAATACTATAGGTAGGTATGAAAGCAGCAAGAAAAAGAAGGATGCTACAAGGAAAGAGCGGTTCAGATGTGAGACAGAACTACAAGGCATGGGTAGCCATCCACCCACTAAGCAGCAGCCACCATGAAGGATTGAGGAAAAAATACTGGAGAAGGCATCAGGAAGTCATAGGTTACTGTCATAAACTGCTCAAGACAGAAGCCAGGTGGCTCCAAGTCAATCAGATGAATGAAAAATTGGGGATGACAGAAGAAGGCACTGAATGAAAGGGGACGGTGGACCCTCAGTTCAAACAAAGGCTTGGGCTTTCATTACTTACCATGGAGAGACCTAGCCCTCTTAACTGCCAGTAGGGCTGCTGACACATTCTCCAGAAGGAATGACCCTCTGAGGAATGGGAGTAAACTCACAGCCCTTGAACCTGAAGGTGAATCACACAGTGGTCCCTCCCCACATGGAAGGTGATGGGCAGCTGTGGGCTCTGTGGAGGCATCTGTACTGCTAGCATCTCATCTGGTTTTACATCAACTTACAACTCTACGTCACTCCCCAGAGAGCCAATCGTGTTTGCAAAGACACATTTACATGAAATGGAAAATATCTCTCTGGGTAAACGGTAAGGTCAGAGAACTTCATTTTCTTACGAGAAGCCACCTGCCTGACAGAACAGCAAATACCTGCAGGAATGGGGTGGGGGTTCCTCTCTTTGCTGGCCTCACTCTGTCATGAAGCATGAAGCAGACAAATAAATACGACGCATTAAGATGGATAAACTTGGCAGGAAAGCGGCAGGCTGGTGCAGCCTTTCTTCTCCTACCAAGTTTGTTTGCGACTCGACAACGTCCACACTGAGGTAATAAACACAAGAACATATGTGATTTTTTTTTAAATGTGCCCTTTGACTGTCAATTTCTCCCAAACAGGTGTTGCCTAAATGATTATAAATTGGCCTCTGGGTACACCTCTTCAACTGAGCCATACAGGGCTGGTGATAATATAATTAGACCTAAAAACATCAGGCTGGTGAGTGCTCTCCATCTGTTTGGCAATAATGTTTAGTTAACAATAGTCTTTAAAAGAAGCACCTTCAGCTTCCATTCTTAAAGCTATTTATAGCACCATTCTTAACACACCAGCACTCCTGCTAACAAGAGCTTTAGCACTTGGAAATTATTAGCCATACGGCTGTACACAAGGAGAAACGGCTGCATTTCACATCTGTATCCCTCCACATTTGCGTGCTGCAGCCTCATTGAAGTCGAGTCCTTAATGAACAGTGGTATGGCATCAATATCATAGCCGTGCGCACAAAGATCATAAGGAGCCAGACATGTTTTTAGTGCCAACAGTAGGCCAATCTGTAACGAAGCTGTCAGCATAAAGGACAAAAGAACAGCGTCTTTAACCCTCAAACTGAATTTGTTCATTTGTAGACTCAAACGCAATTTAAAAACTGCTCATGGGTTTGCTCACCTTTGTAAAGACAAAAATCTAATTTGTACTAATTTGATACAATTGTCTTTCCAATAAAAGGCTCCTAAAACCATCTTTTATTTCATGATAAAACAAGTACTATTACTAGCACTGTCATGAAATAATTACCTTGGATGGCCTATCTTACTGAAAGAATACAATTAACATATTTCTCTCTTTCATTTTTCACACTTACATATCAGCACTATATTAACATATGGCCTAACAGAAAGGATTACTCCATCTCTGCCCACAGAAATACAAACAATGACTTGGGGGCGGGCAACTAACTTCATCTGTGCCTCAGTGCCACCAGGACCAAGACCCTTGCCCACTCTTCTTTCATAGCAGAAGGAAAAGTCCCAAGTGGTTACAGGTCGCTCTGCAAGCCAGAGTAGGGAAGATATGCTAGATAACCACACCACACCTCTGCAAAGATAGGGCGGGGTCCCAAGGCATCAAATGATGATTTTAATTTAATGATATGAAGAAGACTAAATCTGAAGAAAAGAGATCTACACACACACACACACACACACACACACACACACACACAAAACCACAATTGCAATGAAAGGGTGATACAAGCTCTCAGAGTGGGACTGTTGCCTATTCCTGAAACTTTTTATTTAATTTAAATGTTGACATCAGAAGTCTAGAAGTCTGAAAAATTAACCAAATAATTTGGAGGGAAATTCTTGCCTCCACTTTGGTGGTAATTTGTAGGACTCTGTGCTTAAGAGAGAAGGGAGATGGGATCGGGAGAGTCACCTTGGACAAATGCAGTCCGGCCCTGAACTGTGTCACCTCCGACACCTACGTTGTTCTCTGGGTGAGATCTGAGTAAGCAGTCAGCAAGTTACACCACTAGGATACCCTCCTCTTCACCCCCCACCCCCGACACACACACACACACACACACACACACGCATGTGGGGGTATTGTGTTCCCCAAAATATTGTGTATGCTAATAAACTTATCTGGGGTCAGAGAACAGGACAGCCACAATATTAAACATAGAGGTTAGGCAGTGGTAGCATACGCCTTTAATCCTAACATTCCAGAGGCAGAAATTCCTGTGTTCAAGGATACACCCAAGCATGGTGACCCACGCCTTTAATCCCAGAAAGCACGCCTTTAATCCCAGGGAGTGGTGGTAGAAAGCAGAAAGATATATAAGGCGTGAGGACCAGAAACTAGAGGCATTTGCCCTGGAGAGGCCTTTGGCCTGGAGAAGCATGTGGCTGGTTAAGCTTTCAGGCTTCTAGCAGCAGTTCAGCTGAGACCCATTCTGGATGATGGCTCGGGGCATCCAGTCTGAGGAAACAAGACCAGCTGAGGATCCAGCGAGGTGAGATAGCTGTGGCTTATTCTGTCTCTCTGACCTTCCAGTGTTCACCCCAATACCTGGCTCAAGTTTGATTTTATTAATAAGAACTTTTAAGATTCATGCTACACACGCACGCATGCACTCACTCACAACAGAAGAGAGAACAATAAACAACCTACAATTTACAAACCAGTCATCTCATGGTTCAGGTAGGAAGACTGTGCTGCACGCTACATTCTCATTTGAAAATAGGCCACATTGTACTAGACTACAATTAGGCAAATTTTTAAGCAATTTGTGTCAGCAACATTAAAATGTCACCCTTCTGCAGAATTAGCTGTGCACAGCAAACCTCCAGCACTAAAACTTCCATGTCCTCAGTAACGTGATGGTGATCACATGCTCTCCATATTCTGATCTAAGCCCACCGCAGTTTGCATTCTTACAAAACTCAAAGTGTGTTCCAACGTTGGCCGTTAGCCCCGTGCGCACTCTCATAAGCCATCACTCATAAAACTTCAACTACCAGAGAAAAGGGCAGGGCACTGGGCTCCTTTGACATCTGCCCTCTAAGTCTCTCTCACAAGCACCACAAGGCCAGGCCATGATGTTTCTAGTACACTGTCCACAACGTTGAAACCAAGAGATGAGCCACTGTGCTCATCCAGGAAGTTACAGAGCAGGAACAGGCACCAGGAGAACACACTGCAAAGATGCTTCTCCTGTTGGATCAGACGCCATCTGTCTTTGGTTCCCAGAAGTCCTCTGAAGAGAATGGAAGTCTGAAAAGTAAATGTGACCTGGATACTCAACTCCAAGACACTCTCGCCTCCTACGCTCAAGAAGATGTTTCGGTAGCAAATGCATGAGACTTCTAGGATTCACCCACAATAATTTTAAATTTCTTTAGATGAAACCAAAGTTTTCTTTGTGCTAGATCTTCTGTCCAACCTGATACATCACTATGAAGTGAATACATGACCCATGGAACCCCACCTGTGAACAGGAGTCACAAGTCACCTGCTCTGTCAGACAAATCAGGGTAGCCTTGGGGCAGGTTGAGTTCTTCAAGTATGTATTTAATCCAGAAATATCTTCTAAAGTAGAAAACAGAGGATCAAATCTACCAGAACTGTGTGAAGTTAGCACTCAAGAGCTACATATTTTAGCAAGTAAAATTCAAAAAAACCTTAATTTAAAGTGTACAAACATCTGTGACTTCTAAAGGGCCCCCTATTTCAGTCTACCTAATCACCTAGCTGGCTGCCTCAACTACTGCCAAAATCAAACTGGGACAAAAGAGAAAGAGCTGTGAGGAGGCACAAGCAATGAGACGCGAAACTGGTAAATAACTGCATTTCTAAGAAAACAACTAATTTTCATTTTCTTCAAATGCCCAGGCAGCTGCAAAGGTTTTCGTATGCTAATTTTTTAATTAGAAGGTATTTAGGCAGTGAAAGCTTTCATATGCACTTCTGTTTCTTCATCAAACGTGAACTCCCCAACTTAGCACCAGTATAGCTAGTGGCGGCCTGAAGGTTTACCATCTGCTGCTACCCAAAGTCACGGTGGCCACCTTCAGAACATATGCATCAAAGCCCAGAGATAAGAGACGGAAGAAATACTGCCTAAGTCAGCATAAGGGAGATGATGCAGCCAGAGGCAGGCAACGGGCAAGTTACCAGAAAATACTGAACACGGGGAGGAAGCAGCCACACACAGAAAGTACCCAAGGTCACAGCCATTCCACCAGCCAAACCAAGGGCAAGGGGACACCATTGCCGAAGAGATGTGAAAGCTTTTCTTTCTAACAGAAGGCTGATCACACTGAAAAATCAACCTTATTCAAAATAAGCCTGTTCTGAGTAAGCCAAAATATAAGATTTAAGTTGTTTGTTGAGCCCATGAATAATGACAATAAAATCAAATGGTTTACACAGACACAAACAGTGCATGCTAGGAAGGACTTCTCTCCCGGGCACTTCAAGTCCAAACATTTCCCAAGGAAAATAGGCTCGGGAACAAGTTTAACAGAACACCAAATACAAAACCTGATGTGGGAAGACCCACGGCATCTCTCCAGGCATGGTGGCACATGTCTATAGCAATATTGTACTGGGTTTACACCCCAGCGAACAAATTCTTACCTGTGAGTATTTACATACTTGGCCATCACACATGATTTTTTTTAGTGATTATCATTATTAATTGTAATAAATGACTAAAAAAAAAAAAGCAAATGCTTCCAGAGTAACTTATCTTCCAAGAAATGTAATAATCATGGCAAATCATAATGTTGCAATATTGGAAGAAAGGTATCTTGGTGCTTGGAAAACAGACTTAGGAAACTAAGCCAAGTGGATTGCAAATTCAAGGCCGATCTAGACTCAAAAAGGAAAAGGAGGGAGGAAGGAAAAGAGAAAGGGAGGGAGGGAGGGAAGGAGGGAGGGAGGGAGGGAGGGACGGACGGACGGACGGACATACAGACAGATAGACAGACAGGCAGACAGACATCATTTACTTAAGGGGATAACCACATATGTTATTCATACATAACACACAACACTGTGGTGTTTGCTCAACTGTAACACTGAATCTCAAAAATATATTCACCTTAACAGAAATTCATCAATATAAAATTTTCTTGTTTTTCATCTCTTAACCACAGTTAGAAAAATACACAAAATAAATTTTAGAAAAATATTTACCAAAAGCAAAACAATTAAAAATAAAAGGAAGCCAGGCATAGTAGTGCATACCTTTAATCCCAGCACTCAGGAGGCAGAGGCAAGTGGAACTCTGTGAGTTTGAGACCATCCTCATCTACAGAGTGAGTTCTAGGGCAGCTAGAGCTACATGGTGAAACCTTGTCATACACAAACAAATAATAATAATAATAATAATAATAATAATAATAATAATTTTTAAATAACAAAATAAATAAATAGATAGATAAATAGAACAAAATGGCACCAAAAGCATCTTCTAAATTGAGTCTCAAAATGGTAATTGGTGAGTCAGTTTGTGTTGATTCCAATCTTTTTTTCGAATTTGTATTTATTTTATTTTTGTGTATGGGTGTTTTGCCTGTGGGTATGTATGCATGTGTGGTGCCCGAGGAGGCCAGAAAATGCACTGCAGGCTGGCCTAGAAACCAATCTTAAGGAAGCATTTCTTCAACTGAGGCTCCCTCCTCTCCAGTGACTCTAGTTTGTGTCAAGTTGACATAAAACCAGCCAACACATAGTCATGAAAAAATGATAAGTGGACATCATGAAAATTAAAAAGCTCTGCTCTGCAAAGACAATGTGAGCATAAACCATGGCCCAGTAGCCAAACACACACACAGATTCTTCAAACTCAAAAATAAGAAGCAGAAGCCTGGCTCTAAAGTGAGCCACACAGGAGTGAAGCTGGGGCCTGCCACCACGAAGCCAGCCAAACACAGAAAGACAGAAACTGTGCATTCTCACTTACATCAGGAGTTACAGGCAAATGGATTGTAAAAGTCACCTGCAGAGCAGGGCTCACAGGCCGGAGACGGGGGTGGGTAAGGCTGACAACAAATAATTGTATAGTTCCAAACAATTTATAAAGAAGATTTTGGATCTGCTCAGCAACAAGAACCGAAGACTTCAAGTGGGGCTATACAAACTACCCTGCTCACTGCACACGACACACCTACTGAAATGCCACACTGTATCCCACAAACATGTACAACCATTGCATGTCAATTGAAATTCTTTCTGGGATGGAGCTCAGTGGTAAGGCACCTGCTGAGCATGAAGAGGTCCTGGATTTGACACCAAAGGCTGAGGAGGACACAGAGCATGTGCCTTTCCTGCGCAGCAGCTGGTGGAAATACAAAGCTTCCTTGGAAGACAGCTGAGCAGTTTCTTAAAAAACTAAGTCTTCCCTCTCCATATATGATTCAGCAATTATGTTCCTGCTGTCTGCCAAAGGAACTGAAAATATGCCCACCCAGAAATGTCCACGAAACGGACAGCAGGTTCTTCACTAGAACTCAGGAACGACCAAGACGTCCTTCAGTGGCCGAGAGGGTGAGCAGACTGCAGTGTAGTCCAGTGAGACGCTGCCGAGAGCAGCCGTGAAGAGGTGGGAAACGTTCACACACCTCACCTGTAAAGAAAGGCAGACTGCAGGCTGCACACTGGCACTCTGGAAGAGGCAGTACCATGGAGACAGGGAAAGGACCAGAAGCACCACGGTGCGGGTCAAAGGGTGGAGGGATGGCCAGAGGAGCAAGGCAATGAAGACACCCTGAACGACCCCACAGCGGTTCGGGCACAAGTCATTATGCATCTGTACGAAGACATACTCTGCAGACAACAGCAAAATGAGCCTTAATACGAATGAAGAGATGATGAAATTCAATTTTTTAGGGGCAGGAGACACGGCTCAGCAGTGAAAAGCACTTGCTGTTCTTCCAGAAGACCTGAACTGGGTTCCCCGCACCTCCATTAGGCAGCTCACAACCCCCTGTAACTGCAGCTCCAGAGGGCCCCACCCCTTTCCTAGCCTCTGCAGGCCCTGCACTCACACACACATGCACACAGACACACAGATATATGTATAGAATTTTTTAAAATACAACCGATCCTTTTTTAATTAAAATTTAACTATATTAGCACAGATCTGTGATCAAGCAGCCTCAGACCAGAGCAGGTTCAGCTAACACCACGGACAGAACAGGGAGCAGAGCAGAGCAGCTCGGACAGTTACAGCACAGGGTTGCCTATCTGGAACACGGTCTGGTCAGCGGGCCGCCTACAGCTGACAGGAGCCAGGCTGCTGTGACTGCCTGAGACTCGGTAACTTGTTATAAAAATGTGTGTGATAGTTTGGACTTTGAACACTTCCCAAAGGCCCATGTGTTAGAAGCAGCTCAAAGTGCTGTCAGGGGGTGGTGGAACTTTTAGTATAGAGGACCCAAGGGAAAGGGCATAAGGGCAGGAGTCCATCCTTGGATACTGGTCCCTAGCCCCTTAGCTAAGGAGACACAAAGGCAGTCAGTCTGTCCTGGAGAGGCAGTCCATCTCACTGAGACTCACAGTGTTGGGCTTTTCTCCTCAGCTCCTCTCTGTATGGTGTGTGGTGGTGGAGACAAATGCCAAGGTCATCAAGTCTTGCATTGCCCTGAGCTAGTTCTTTGGATGGCATCTAGAGCAATCAACTCAGAACAGGTGTGTGTGTGTGTGTGTGTGTGTGTGTGTGTGTGTGTGTGTGTGTGCAAGCGCATGTGTGTAACCTTCCTACAGTATGAAGCACAAATGTAATCTTACAATATAGACTATGACACACGCTATCATAGGCATAAGCCCTGAATCTTCTAGCTGAAGATGGGATGGCAGGCAGATCTTTAGGATGCTAACCCACTGTCTTCTCAGAGTGCCAGCTCTTTGAACAAAGCGCAGCTTGAACATTCAAGTCCTGGTTTCTGTCTATGTGAAGGGCAGCACAGGCCACTTACATCTCCACAGGCCAAGCAGCAAAGCCAAGAGTGCATGGGCAAAGACCTCCAAAACCATGGGCCAAAATCAGCCTGTCTTCCTCTGCAACTGACTACTGAGGGACTCGGTCACAGCCTAGGAGGCTGCATACACTATGAAGCTATCTTTAGCTTAATTTATGCTCTTGGGTTGTAGCTCCCAGACCAAACTGAGTAACATAGCTTCTATCTGGCTGACACCAGTGGAAGCTATCATGTGTGTAGCCATGATGATGGGGAATCTCTCTACTTCCTCTCACTTTTGCGGTCAACCTAAAACTATTCTAAAAATAGTCTTTATATCTTTTTTCTTTGTTTACAAGTCATTTGGCCAAATCCCCAACTCTGGGGCAAATAACTAAATGTCTCACACCCTAAAACAAGACAAATGGGGGTTATTCTCCAGTAAATAACTCAGGCAGTAACTATTTCAAGCACAAACATCCATTTAAAGACTCTCCACTCCTCTCAGCAGCACCTCTAGTGCAGGGTGAGCCTCCATGAACAATACTCCATCACAGAGACAGCTTTTGTGTGAGTCTTCAACTCCTGCGCCTATACACCTACTACCGCATAACACCCGTTCCCACGGGACGTGGTGTTTCATCAGAGAACCTCACACAAAGACAGCAGAGGCAGGGCATAAAGGACAGAGAACAGCTAAACAGGACGCCTGAAGAGTAAAGAAAACAACACTCAGGAGGCTCTTCTCAGAGCCGAACGTCTTTGTCTTCTTAATTGTACGTATGTTTTCTGTTTTCGTAAAGAACCTGCCTGCCCATGGCCATAAAGAGAGGGAGAATGGCCAAGGAGAGAGCAAACACTAAAGTCCTGGGTCCACAGGCCCAAGTTCAGGCCAGCCGTTCAATTCCATACTGAGTTATTTATTCTGTTTCTCTGGCTTGAATTCTGAAGTTTCCTCCAGATGGTGGCTTGGCTTAGTTAAGTTTGGGTGAAAATCAATCCCTCTAAAACCATAGTCTATTATTATATTTCACTTCAGAGACTTGCTTGCATCTGCTGAGAAAACCTAATAGTCTTTAGGTTGCTATTCAGGCTTTCCCTGCCCATGCCCTCCACAGATATGCCAGAATCAGGGTACAATGCCTAGAAGCTAGAATGAGCTCCAAAAAGCAGCAGTCTGCCCACACAGCCATCTACCATACAGTGGTGAGAAATGGCAAGTGCAGGCCAGTCGGATGCTCACTCACAATGGTAATGGACATGGCAGCAACTCCCTGCCTGTCGGTACATGCCCCAATCAGCTGCCTGGGAAGCCTGATTCACTTTCCAAAGGAAAATGCCTCAAAAGCAAGGAAGTTTTAAAAATTATTTCAAATTTTTTAGTGAGTTTATACTTTTATAGAAGATGAAGCCAAAGTTTGGTACTGGTTGAAACATAGCATTTTGATGTAATCCAGAAAATGTACTTAGTGTAAGAATGCAATGTGTTCATGCCCTCCCAACAATTCAAAACCCTTATAAAACACAAAGAAAGGCACGACACTCATTGTCAAATTGGCAATGTCATTGACGGCAACCTAGCACCTGCCAACAATCCACAGGTGTGCTCTATGGGAGCTGTGACAATGGTGGGGGTGTGCTGATGGATGCTGCAGGTGTACACAGCCTCAATATCATTTGAAGTCATGTAGCATATTTACTGTCTCTTCCCATTGCCTACAAAATTACTCAATGAGTATGCTTGGCCATTTGAGGAATCTAAGGCTTGTTGGGAGAGGCACAGAAACCATCAAAATCTACTGTACAGAGCTGGACAGAGTGGCTCCTGACTATAACCAACACTTAAGAGGCTGACAAAAGACTGCCTTGAATTCGAGGACAGCTTGAGCTAAGAGTGAGTATCTTTATCAAAACTATAAATAGTCAGGTATGTGGTATATGCCTTTAATCCCAGCACTGGGGAGGCAGAAGTAGATAGATGTCTGAATTCAAGTCTGGCCTGGTCTACATAGTGAGTTCCAGGGCAGCCAAGGCTACTGTTTTAAAATGAAAAAGAAAAAGAGAAAGAAAGAAAGGAAGGAAGGAAGGAAGGAAGGAAGGGAGGGAGGGAGGGAGGGAGGGAGGGAGGGAGGGAGGGAGGGAAGCTGGTGCATAAGGTGGACCAATTCTACAGCATAAATTGAGGCATAAAAGAGCCCAAGCAAAAGAGAAGTAGATAAAACTGGAGAGGAAAGCAAGGGCCACTTTGAAGAAGAGATAAAGGTGAGAAGAGAGTGAGTAAGCAAGGGAAGGAGTGATGGGCACATGCTGCCCTGCACACTCTGCATTCAGACCTGAAAGACAGCAGGGCCATAACCACAGAACACTGCGGTGGCGATGGTTCTGCAGGGGGAGAAGGAAGCGAGAGAGGAGAGGAGGGGCTACATCAAGAGGATGCCTGGAGTCTGTGTGAAGGTTACACAAGGAGTGGTCAGTTTTAGGGGCTTGCTCTTCCAAAGCATCAGTTTCATAAGTGATTGCAGAATCAGTGTGAATGATGGAGGAAAACCAGTACAAACATGGACAGTGCATTTTAAGATGGGGATAAAGAAAATACATGCTTCAAAATTGGACATGATTCTGTCTATCTGCATTTTAATCTGAAACACAGATAAAGGAAAGGCTGGGTGTGATTACTAGTGTCTAGAGTGAACAGACTGACATCATTTTACCACCAACTAACATGAAAGAGTTTAAGACAATGGTTCTCAACCTGTGGGTCATGACCCTTCATGGGGGTGCATATCAGATATCTTGCAGAACAGATATTTACATTACGATTCATAACGGTTTGAAAATTACAGTTACACAGTAGCAGCAAAAATTATTTTATGGTTGGGGGATCATCACAACATGAGGAACTATGTTAAAGAGCCTCAGCATTACGACCCTTTGAGGTCCACTGGTTTAAGGGTCTACAACAGTGACTCCAGGCAAACAGGAAAGCACAGGAAAAGGCTGGCAACATTTTAGAAGATAGAAGGCAATGCTGGGTGTCTACAGGTAGAAACACCACCAAACAGCAAGCTAATTTCTGCTGCACAGCCCTAGAAATAACAGGTACCCTCAACAGGAAGATGTGAGAAAGCCTACACGCTCCCTGCCATTGCGCAACTTGCCAGGCAGCTGCTGCCCTTTGCTACACAGCAGTAGACTAAGGTTTGTCCTCTGAAGATGTGCACTGAGATGGGTGCTGAAATCAGCTGAAGCAGGACCCAAGGCACTGCAGCTCACACAAGTGGCCAGGGCAATGGTGACTCCTTCCCCCAGGGGGCTCCTAGAATACTATCGCTCTTACACCAACCCCTACACAAGAGTTTGGCGTGTTCATTTTTTTAAAATAAATTTATCTATCTATCTTACATCCCGGTCACAGTTTGTCCTCCCTCCTCTCCTCGCAGTTCCTCCCTCCCCAACCCCACCCTGTTCCCACCCCCCAATCCACTCTTCTTCTGTTTCTGTTTGGGAAAGGGCAGGTCTCCCAGGAACATCAACAAAACATGGAATATCAAATTGCAGTAAGACTAAACACCTCCCCATAGTTTAGGGCTGGGTAGGGTGACCCAGGATGAGGAGTAGGGTCCCAAAAGCCAGTAAAAGAGTGAGACAGTCCCTGTTCTCACTGTTAGGAATGCCACAAGAGGACCAAGCTACACAACTTAACATATATTCAGAGCGCCTAGGTCAGTCCCATGCAGGCTCCCCAGTTGTCCGTTCAGTCTCTGTGAGCCCTTATGAGATTCTGTGAGTTTTCTTGTGGTATTCTTGACCTCTCTTGCTCCTAAAATCCTTTCTCCCCTTCTGCAGAATTCCCCATACTTTGCCTTATGTTTCTCTATGGGTCTGCAACTGTTTCCATCAGTTCCTAGATGAAGCCTCTCTGATGACAATTGGATTAGGCACCAATCTGGTCACAGGAGGTAGCCAGTTCAAGCTATATATCTGCTATTGCTAGGAGTCTTAGCTGGGGTCATCCTTGTAGATTCCTGGAAGATTCCCTTGAACCAGGTTTTTACCTGACCCGGAAACGCCCCCACTTCCAGTAATCTCTTTCCTCTCCCCCTCTGACCCCCCAACCTGATCGCTCATTTTCCCATTTCCACCCACTCCCAGTTCACTCCCAAAATCTCTTCTATTTCCCCTTCCCAGGGAGATCCGAGCATGCCCCACATGAACCCCTGGAGTGTTCATTTCTAAGTAGACCCCTTGGACCAAGAAAAACTCCCTACAGAGACTGGCCCACATGAAGTCTAAGAGTGTCCACATGGCTCCCACACTGACAAAGAGCAGCTATGCCCATATTCACAGATGAAAAGATCTCACAGCAAAACATGCCACTGTGAATTTAGAACTCAGGGACCAAAAAGAAAATTCTACATCCTCCACAGAGGAAAAAACCAAGAGAAAGCTGGTCCCACCCAAAGAAGGATGGACAAGAAAACACTCATAGGTAAGTGTGAGCAAAGCAGGAGCCAGGATGTCAACAGTCAAGAGCGCAAGAGAGGAGTCCTGAAGAGGTCTGAGGACACAGGGCTGCGGGAAGCTCTGGGTGTCTCCACTTCAGGCTTGTTTGCAGTCTGTCAGAGGGTCTGGGGATTTACGGTGACAGGAACAGAAAAATAAGGCAATTTATTTTCCCAAGAGAAAAAATTATACAAGGAAGAGCCAAAGGTACTGCAACAGGCTGAAAGTCGGGCCTGTCTAACTCCAATCAAGATAAACGTTGAAAGAGGCACACATACAAAAGAGGTTAACCAAAAGACAACCTAACCCGCTTGAAGAAGTGAACTGCAGCCCCTGGGAAGGGGTGGTGGATAGAACCACATCTGGTGGAGACACAACAGGACTTGGAACTGTTAAAGGGCTAGGCACACTACCCAGAGCACTGCATCTCTGCTTCCTTACAGATGCCTCCAGCCACCCTAGCATTCATGCACCTACCTGGGTCCCTCCAGTGGACAAAGAACCATGTGTCAGATGGCACACTTGTCCCATCGCCTAACAGGTGCCTGCCACCTAGTAGCCTTCAACAGATGTTTCCAATGTTGGTAAGTAGAAGGCCTTGAGGGTCCTCCTGAATCTGAGGTTACACAACCTGGGCTACAAGGCAACATGAGACTACTCCCCTTACTTCATAGTTGTTTAGGGGGTCCTAGTATAAAACTGCTCGTCAGCCTTATTT
>CABHPH010142006.1:17035-46011 GCA_902168325.1 Peromyscus nudipes | reverse complement strand
AATAATCATAATAAATAATATTTTAAAAGAAAGAATGGTAGGACCAAAGCAAAATATAGATCCAGTGGTGCAAATTAGATTCTTCAGCTCCATATCTGCCATCCAGGGCACATGATGGCATGATGTGAGTGCCTAAAACATTGGGTAACTCCACTTCTATGGCCTTGCTGATTGAAGCTCACATGGGCGGGGTGGCTCTGCTTCATACCCGCATCTTTCAGTGTTTCTGGGATTTCTAACTCTTTGATGTCTTCTGCCCTCTAAGACCTTATTTTGACCTTGACCTTGGTATACATTGCCTGGCCTTCAATGCTTTCCTTTGCAGTAAGTGTGGATGCCTCCGTGACCTTGTGACTCATAGTTCTGCATGCCTGTAAAACTAGTATTATTCGAATGACACCAAGGTCTGTCACTAGCTAGATCAGCAGCTGAATTCCTCAGACCGTTCCTGCATTGGTCTTTTTATGCCTAACCTACATGGCTCTTTGCAATCAGGGAACTTCTGAGCTTTCTTCTTTAATCAAAGTCTTTCAAATGAGCTAAACATTCATGCTTTTGAGTGTGCGATATGTGTAGCCTGGTCAATTGTTGAAGTGCCTTGGAGAATATTTCCTATTATCATGATGTAAAGAACTGGATATCCTCTTAGTGGCTGATTTTTTTCAGAAATCACACCTTTGTTGGCACCAACTTTATGAACTCCCCTTTTCTAGGCAAATTATAAATTTGTAAAACATTTTTGCTCTTCTATTTTTATTACTTTTTTTACATTATAATATAATTCTATTATTTTCTCCTTTTTTCCTTTCTTTAATCCCTCCTATGTAACCCCTCTTGCATGATGAACTGGTATCCTCATGAGGTCATTTTAAAAATAATGTGACATCAATAAAATTAGTTTTTTTAAATCATGAGTATAGGAAAACTTAAACAGTCAAAATACTAGAAAATATCTCTACTTCAGCAACCCAATATCAGAGAAATTTATATTTTCATTGATCTGCAAACCTCACACTATATCGAATGTCAATCCAGGGACATTATCCACAAATTTGAGTTGTATGTGAATTTTATTGCATGTTTATAGGGACTAAATTAGGTCTACTACAAGGCAATCTCTCTAGATCACATATACTGAACTTATAATCAATTAAAGAATTTATAATTTCAACTGTATTTCTGTTTTCTGTTACTTTCTTCACTGAATTAGAGCCTTGGGCACAGGAGAGAGAGGACACTTGTATCAGCCAGTTCCTCAAGTATTGACTGCAACCATTATGAAATTAATAAGACTTTTCTTTCCTCATTTATCTAGATATGCATGAGGATGAAACAGTGTAAAATAATCACTTCAGGTTTATAGAGCAAGGTTAGAAGGGCCAGAATCCTGTTCAGGATATTGAAGTTGAAATGATCTGATGGGAACAGAGGTGATGTTTCAGCAAAGGGAGAAATAAACAAGCTGCCAAGAGTGGTCAATGTGAGCTCGGGTTGCTGGAATTAACCCCCATGACCTTTTGTGCATAGCAATACCAAGGAACAGGAAATCTCATATTCTCAACTGTTCAGAGGTATTCATTGTGCACAGTAAAATAACTGAAGTAGGTGGATCATTTAATACTAAGACCAACTTTTCAATTGCTTTTTAATATACTAGTGTCAGCAAAATTCTAGGGACAATGATGGGCAGTGGAAGAAAGAACTAGAGGCACTGTGAGATACATATGGAAAAAATCAATCACTGAAACAAAATATTGCATTGAACTTGCAAGTAACAGCCTAAGAAAAACTGAACAACTCTTTCTCCTATGATCTAATTATAGAAATGGCTACATTTTAAGAAAAAATAGTATTTATGTAAGTATTATTTAATAGAAACACTGAGCTGAAGAAGGGATCAACAGTGGACATAGCATTTTCAAAGATCTATGGATGACATTAAGGAAGGCTGGAGTTAGACTGACCAATGAGCAGAATAGAGAGATATCTGGGCACAGTGACTCACATCTTTAACCCCAGCAGTTGGGAAGCAGAGGCAGGCAGATCTCTCTGGGTTTGAAGCCAGCCTGGTCTATATAGGGAGTTTGAGGCCAACCATGGCTATGTAGAGAGACCTTGCATCAAACACACACACACACACACACACACACACACACACACACACACACAATGTATACACGCACACCTGTGTGTGTGTGTGTGTGTGTGTGTGTGTGTTGTGTGTGTGATATACATTACATATTACTTTAGTCAAATATGCATGTAGGGTGCATGAGGTGATGCATATTTAAAGAGGTACCTTTCAACAGAATAGCTACCTACAGCACATTGGTAAAAAATCAGCATATGTATGGTGGTAACTGAACACCAGTTCTGCAAAATGGCAGACCTCTCACTGCATTTATTTCTTCTTCCTCTTCATTCTCATAAACAATACCAAGTGAATAGAATAGTACAAACCTACACAGAATATCATGAAGTCTGTTAGAATGTCAACTTATAGTATTTCTGGAGTCTTGGAAGAAATAGGGAATACCATGGAATAATGAAACAGTGGTTAATTCATAAGCTAAAGAAAATTATTATTATTATTATTATTATTATTATTATTATTATTATTATTATTATTATTATTATATTGCTATTATTAATGTGACCCTAGTAAGTTGTAAGTAATGCACATTTTAAAACATTATTGGCCGGGCGTTGGTGGTGCACGCCTTTAATCCCAGCACTCGGGAGGCAGAGGCAGGCGGATCTCTGTGAGTTCGAGGCCAGCCTGGTCTACAGAGTGAGATCCAGGAAAGGCACAAAGCTACACAGAGAAACCCTGTCTCGAAAAAACAAACAACAACAACAACAAAAATCATTATTGTAGAAATGCAGCAGTAAAACACGGGAGAGAAATCTACGTAAGGCCATGTTAAGTATGTAGGAAAACAGAATAAAGAGTCAGTGAAGAGGTATCTACAAAGAGGAAACAATTAGGGATGAGCATTTGAAGAACTTAGATGTGGTTAGGGTAGGAGACACTTCTTCCACATATAAGGAAAAACAAATAGAGGCTGAGTATTGTGAAATGAGTAATCTGACTGTGGACTGAGAATCGGGCAAATTGCAGATAAACTAGGGACAGGGGAAGAGTGGTGGAGGTTTAAAGTTACTACTAAGGAAATAGGTAAAGAGACTAGAACAGTTCAGAAACTACTGGCCAGTAGCAAGGCAGTCTCAGTTGAGGGTGGCATGAGTCTTGCTATTACATACTTCACAGGGATTTTCTTGTCCTGCTTAGAAGATGTAGGTGCTAACCCAGCCTAGGATGTTGAGGATCCATTGACGTAGTTGACCATAGAAGACAAGAAAGAGTAATCTACATGTTACTTGAAGGAAGTTCGGGGCTGGAAGAACAATGAAACACAACATGTACAGCATGGGCTAAGCTTGAGGCCAAATGATCGTTCTGCTGTGCCTGGATAATGAATTTCCAATTATAATGCTATGTGAAAACAAGAGCTGGAACTAAAAGAAGGCTGTAATATTCAGAATTAGTCCTTGAAACATTCATAGTCTACTCTCTAGGATCTGTGAATACGTCACATTATATGGCTAAAGGGACTTTGCACATGCAATTAAACTTATGGCTTTTAAGATAAGAAAATTACCCAGATTTAGCATATTCACTTTTTCCACTCTTATTCAATATAGTCTTAGTCAGAGCAATAAGACGATAGAAACAAGTAAGATGAGTACAAACAAGAAAGGAAGAAATGAAAGTAGCTTTATTTGGAGATGATATGATTCTCTACATGAGAGGCTCCACCAGAAAACTCTTATACTGAAAAACACTTTCATCAAAGTGGCAAATACAAAATTAACAGAAAACCAGTAGTCTTTTTATATACCAATGATACATACATAAGCTGATAAAGAAATAAGGGGAACAATCTCATTTGCAATTGCTTGTAAAAACAAAGCAAAACAAAACCAACCAACCAACTAACCAACTAAAGAAACCAAATCTTGCAATAAACCAAACCAAGAAATCAAAATACTTGGTTACTGTATTGATAGTCTGCAATGAAAAAGTTAAAACACTCATAGAAAATTAAGAAGGCACTAGAAGATGTCTCACACTCATTTAAAAAAGTAAAGCTTTGCAATGTGTGGCTATAACTCCAGCTCTGGGAAGCAGAGATAGGAGAATCCCAAGAATTCATTGGCCAGTCAGTCTAGCTGGAATGGAGAGTTCCAGATTCAGTAAGAATTCCTGACTCAAAAACATAGTACAATAAAGTGGAGAAAGGATTGAAGGAAGTATCCCTACTTCATTCTGTCTTCCACCTACATTCATATGGGCTAGCACACTTGACCTGCCCCCTCATCACGTCTGCATGAATGAAGGAACAAAAGGAAAAGTGTCCAGTATAAACGTTAAATCCTCACAGCTACAACCACTTGATTCTGTAAATTTTTTAAATTTTATTCATTTTTAAATGTAATGTATTATTAATTCTTTGATAATTTCATGTATGAATACAATGTGTTTTAATGATATTATCTCTCCTTCCTCCAACCCCAGTCTCTACCCCTCCCAACTTCAAGTCCTCATTTTAAATCACATATAATTATACACATATATATTAAATTATGTATTATAAATTAAATTCTCTCATATTATTTAACTTTTTTGAGATTTTACTTTTAATTAAGAAGTATTTTATTCCTCTCACGGATCAACCACAGATCCCCCGCTCATCCCTCCTCCAGCTCCCCCCAGCCTTCCTCCCCTACCTCCACCTCCCACCATCCTACTCCCATCCCTTCCTCCAAAAGGGTAAGGCCCCCCATGGGGAGTCAGCAGAGCCTGGTACATTCAGTTGAGCCCCTCAACCCTGCATCAAGGCTGAGCAAGGCGTCCCACCATAGGTAATGGGCTCCAGAAAGCAGATCATGCACCAGGGATAGATCCTGACCCCACTACCAGGGGTCCCTCAAACAGACCAGGCTATACAACTGTCGCCCATATGCAGAGGGCCTAGTCCAGTCCCAGCAGGTTCCACAGCCATCCGTCTAGTGTTTTTGAGTTCCTACGAGCTTGGTTCAGTTGTCTCTATAGATTTCCCTATCATGATCTTGAACTCCTTTGCTCATAGAATCCCTCTTCTTTCTCTTTGACTGGACTCACAGAGCTTGGCCTGGCCTGGTGCTTGGCTGTGGATCTCAGTATCTACTTCCATCAGTTATTGGATGAAGGCTCTATGAGGACAGTTGGGGTGTTCACCAATCTGATTACTGGAGTAGGCCAGTTCAGTCACCCTCTAATCCCAGTAGTCTAAGGTGGGGTCATCCTTGTGCATTCCTGGGAATTTTCCTAGCACCAGGTTTCTCCCTGTTCCCACAATGGCTTCCTCTATCACGTATGCTGTATTCACATAATTTCCACTTCTTTCATTCCCCTTCCATGTACCTAATGAGTTCACTTAGTGCTGCTCGTGTGTGTGAGTGCGTGCATGGATGTGTGTGTGTGTGTGTGTGTGTGTGTGTGTGTGTGTGCTTAAGGCTTAAGGCTCCATTTGGGGCTTGATAATCTCTTGTGGGCACATCTCTAAAGGAGCAGATCGTCTCTCCCAGCAGCGTTCTGATGCATGACAAAGATGATAAAGATGTACATTGGAGAAAACACAGCCTCTTTAACCAACAGTGCTGGGAAATAGATATTGAAATACAGAAGGATGAAACTAGATCTTTTCTCTTACCCTGCACAAAACTAAACTTCAATGAATCAAAAACCTTAGTGGAAGACCAGAAACTCTGAAATCACTACAGGCAAAGGCAAAAGGCAGGGAGAGCATTTCAAGATACAGGCACCTGAAAAAACTTTCTGAATAGGAATAGTTGTCCAGGAAATAAAACCAACAATTGACAAATGGGACCCCATGAACTTCCAAAGCTTCTGTACAGCAAAGGTAACAATTAATTGAGTGAATAGACAGCCTATGGAATAGGAAAAAATCTTTGCTAGCTACATATGTGACAGAAAATTAAATAGCCACATATACAAAGGACTCAAAAACTGAGCAGAAAAACTAAATTACCCGGTCAATAAACAGGCTAACAAAATGGACACATAAGTTTGCAAAATAGGAAATATATGGTGTCAATAAGCATATGAAAAATGTTCAACACCACCAGCCATCAGAGAAATGCAAGTTCAAACCTGCACTGACATTCTCTCTTCCTCTGGTTCTAATGTCAGTCAACGAGAAGACAAACAACAAAAATGAGTATAGATGGATGGAGACTTAAGGAGACCCTTATACATGGCTGTTACATATATGGAAGTTTCCTAAAAGGGAGACGGGGGCAGAAGGAAGATGACTCAGATGTTATTCTTGGGTGTTGATACGAGTCAGCATATCACAGAGACACATGCACGTCAGTGCATCAGTCAGTGTTTACTATAGCACTAGTCAGACAGATACGTTCTCAACCTAGGCGTCTAACAACAGAGAAAGAATAGGAAAGTGTGTGAGTGTGTGTGCGTGTGTGTGCGTGTGTGTGCGTGTGTGTGTGTGTGCGTGTGTGTGTGTGTGTGTGTGCATGTGTGTGTGTCTGTGTGTGTGTGAGTGTGTCTGTGTGTGTGTGTCTGTGTGTGTGTGTGAGTGTGAGAGTAAGTGTTTGTATGTGAGAAAGTGTGTGTGTGTGTGTGTGTGTGTGTCTGTGTGTGTGTGTGTCTGTGTGTGTGTGTGTCTGTGTGTGCATGTGTGTGTGTGTGTGAGTGTGAGAGTAAGTGTTTGTATGTGAGAAAGTGTGTGAGGTATGAGTGTAATGCTTTTGTACATTGATTTAATAAAACACTGATTGGCCAGTAGCCAGGCAGGAAGTATAGGTGGGGTGAGCAGACTAAAGGAATGCTGGGAAGAGGAAGAGCAGAGTGAGCAGATACCAGCCTGCTGTTCATGGAGTGGCATGTAACGGCACATAGGTAAAGCCACGGAACACGTGGCAACATATAGATGAACAGAAATGGGTTAGTTTAAATGTAAGAGCTAGTCAGTGGTAGGCCTGAGCTAATGGCTGAGCAGTTTTAATTAATATAAGCTTCTGAGTGATTATTTTATAAGCAACTAGGGGGTCTGTGGGGCTGGGGAGGACCAGAGAAAACTCCAGCTACACATGAGTGTGTTTGACCGAATGTGTGTTAGTGTGTTTATGTGAGAGTATGTACGTGAGTGTGAATTGTGTGAGTGTATGCATGAGTGTGTGTGTGTGTGTGTGTGTGTGTGTGTGTGTGTGTGTTCACTCTTGTACAGTGAATTTTTCAGCCATGGAAAGGAATGAAGTTATGTTATTTTCAGGGAAACTGATACAACTGAGGCAATCAGATTAAAAATCTTAAGCCAATCTCATAACACAAACTATCATGTTCCTCAATATTATATAGTCACATAAAATCATACATGTGTATATTAAAATAAAGCAACAGTGAAATTATGTAGTGAAACAAAGGGGAGGCTGGAGAAAAGGTAGGGTAAGGGAGTAAGGGAAGAAATGCTTTCATAGGAAAATTGTCCAGAATTATCTAGGTAGACCCAATGTAATCCCAGAAGAACTTAAAAACCACGAACTTTCTCTTGTTGAAGTGAAAGGGCGAAGGAGAAGTCATTAAAACAGAAACTTAAAGCATCAAACAGTCTGAACCTGCTGTCTGTAAGTAAAATGTGGTGGGGAATGCTGGTGCCTCTGAGTGAAGCGTGCCCCAGCTAAGAACTGGTGAGAAAACAGGGCACATTTCTATAGCAACAAGGAACGGAGATGTGCCAACACACTCCATGAGGGAGCTTAGTGATGGGTTTTCCTGTGCAAGGAAGGAATGCGTCCCCCTGCGTGTATTTCTTAACCACTGAAATGGAGCGATCCTAAGTTTTTGTTTATTAAGCATTTTATGATTGTTATGGCGGCAATAGGTAACCAACCAATATAAAGTATTATTAATTGAAATGTGTATGGAAAAGACGAATATCCCCATCATTTCTTCTAACTCCCAGAAGACAGAAGATTTGCCATCACCGTTACATGGAGCATCTCCAAAGTAAATCTCTGCACTCCACAGAGCTGGGCAGATTTGTCTGGGATTTAAAGCTTCACCCCTCCATATTGGTAGTCTGAACCCTCTGGCATGGTAGAGATTTTCCTATTTGTATGCCACAAAGCAAAATGTACCAAGAAACACACATGTAATGTCGAGGAATAAATAAAAATGTCATTAATAATGGTGGACGAAAACACCATAATGAAACCATTGATTTGTATGCTAACCAAAATAGACGAGGAGCTGGAGAGATGACTCAGGTTAAGAGCACTTGCTGTTCCTGCAGAAGACTGGAGTTTGGTTTCTAGCACTGATATTGAGCAGCTCACAACCGCCTGTACTTCCGCTTTCTGTCTTCCACAGGTACTGCATTCATGTGCACATATGTGCCCCCCCCGACTAAAAATTTTACATCTATAAAATAAATCAAAGTCAAAAATTGAAGGAAAATACTGTTAAAAAAATAGTCCTGAAGAATGAAAATGATGTTTGGTAGACTAATTGAATCAAGTCAAAAGTGTGAAAGCCAGACAAATAAAGAGATGGGACAACATGGCCACGGAGGAAAAGAAATTCATTCAGCAGAAAGGAACTTCCTAAAACTGAATGAAAAACACCAGTAAAGGAGCACTGATCAGTACTTCGGTTGAATAAACACCAATAAAGGAGCACTGATCAGAACTCTGGTTGAATATAAGAGGGTGCGTTGAAGACTCAAGACCAAGTGATACGGAGGGAGCCAAAGCAAAGGAAGCTCCAGGGAAGTCTGACAGCTGAAAAAACAAATGAAAACAGCCACAGAACTGGAAGGAAACTAGGATATCTAACAACGTGAAAACAAGCAAATGAAAAATACAACACAAAATCCCCATGCCTCTGGAAAATACATAAGGAAATATAATATACAGCGGAAGATGGAGTTGGGAAGCTCAAATCCAGATAAAAAGAGTTTCAGAAAGCGAAAATAAGGAAACAAGGAATTGCAAAAGACATAAATGTGGTGGTATTGTGTTCCCCAAAATATTGTGTATGCTAATAAACTTATCTGGGGTCAGAGAACAGGACAGCCACAATATTAAACATAGAGGTTAGGCAGTGGTAGCATACGCCTTTAATCCTAGCATTCCAGAGACAGAAATCCCTCTGTATCTCTGTGAGTTCAAGGCCACATTGGAAACGGCCAGGCACGGTGATACACACCTTTAATCCCAGAAAGCCACACCTTTAATCCCAGG
Organism: Peromyscus nudipes; assembly: GCA_902168325.1. Classification (NCBI taxonomy): domain Eukaryota; kingdom Metazoa; phylum Chordata; class Mammalia; order Rodentia; family Cricetidae; genus Peromyscus; species Peromyscus nudipes. The sequence continues at coordinate 36,684 of CABHPH010142006.1, read as the reverse complement.
GAGTGGTGGTAGAAAGCAGAAAGGTATATAAAGCGTGAGGACCAGAAACTAGAGGCATTTGGCCTGGGTAGGCATTTGACCTGGAGAAGCATTTGGCCTGGAGAAACATTTGGCCTGGTTAAGCATTCAGGCTTCTAGCAGCAGTTCAGCTGAGACCCATTTTGGATGAGGACTCAGAGGCCTCCAGTCTGAGGAAGCAAGACCAGCTGAGGATCCAGCGAGGTGAGGTAGCTGTGGCTGGTTCTGTCTCTCTGACCTTCCAGTGTTCACCCCAATACCTGGCCCGGGTTTGATTTTATTAATAAGAACTTTTAAGATTCATGCTACATAACACAAAATCTGAGTCTTATGAGAGGTATGCTTCTAAATTAAAAAGATAAATACAAGAGCATGATTTTCTCTATTTACATGGCACCTGGACAAGAAAGCATTTCTTAGTTATTTTCAACTGATACAGAATAGTTGTATATGTGCAGGCTACAATATGCCACTACCATTCATGTGTGTATATCAGACAATGATCAAATAAGTCTCCCCCATCCCGTGTGTGTGTGTGTGTGTGTGTGTGTGTGTGTGTGTGTGTGTGTGTGTGTGTGTATTACCAGCTCTCCTTCTGCAGATGAGACTGCCTTAAACTAGAAATTTTCTTGCCTCAGATTTCTCAAGTGACAGGATTATGGTATCTGCTATCTCACTTGACCAAGATTTTGTTTGCTTTTCTTATTTCAGCCACAGGTTTGGGTGTTAATTACATCTCATTGGAAGACTTAATCAGCAATGGCATGTTATCCTTTAGATTATGTCTTATTTAAATACCTTAAGTATAATGTCAATTATATGAAATATGAGACGAGAGAAAAAGGCGTAAGTTTATATGTGGACATGAACAATGGTTACAGTTCCACTTTCTGTACAAGTAGGAGATGGGAGCCATGGAATTGCCATGAGAGAACTTCAGTGAGGAGAATAAGGACCTGCATGCCTTGACATGAAATTGGAGCTGAAAGGGCCTGAGAAGACATGCAGTGTCAGACAACGAAGCATCAAGAAGAATCCTCAAAGACTTCTGTGCACACATCTTCCGCTCTCTGTGAATGTTAGCTGTGATTCCTTAGAAGTAGGAGAAATGACCTAAACAACAAACAAAGGTTCAGCAGAAGAGAACAGCGATGGGCATTCATTTCGTAAGGTGTCTCGACTGGAATAGATGGAGACACAAAGGCCACCTCTTGTTGACTACATCAGTGAGAGGAAAGAGGGAGAGAGGACAGAATAAGAAATCATTTTGTCAAGAAAGTGATACTATCGGCAGTTTGAAATACTTGTATTTATAGGCACTGTTTTCAGCAATATTTGTGTAAATGAAGTTTTATAATTCTGATATACATGTACATATTATTTAATATAAATTGTAAAATTTGGAAATCAATGGAAAAATTCTATCATAACTTGCTACTTTTATTTATCAAATTTTGCCTTTGTATCAAATAAAAATACAGAAAAGATCTAAATATTTTATCTTTTTATACTAAAGAATTGGTTTTTAAAATACACAGATATTTTCTAAAAATATATTTATTTATTTATTTATTTATTATTTTCTGCATGCCACAGCATGCACATGAAGAGTTAGGCAGCTTTGTGGAGTCCATTCTTGACCTTGACCCTTTTGAAAATTCCCAAGAAGTATATCATCAGTCATCAAGTGACTTTAGCTTTAAACATCAGACCCTTCAAAATGATGTTCAAACATGGGAAATCCATGAAGTTCCATGGGATTTATAAAGTTCTCATAAAATATTTTCATTATGTTTTTATTAAAATTAAGCTATGATACTAGGTATGGTGGCACCTGGTCTCAATCCCAGCACTTGAGAGGCAAAGGCAAGTGGATCTCTGTGAGTTTGAGGCCAGTCTAGCTTACATAGTGAGTTCTAAGCCAGCCAGAGTTATATAGTGAGACCTTGTCTCAAAAGGAAAAAATAAGACTACAACTAAAATCTTATTCAGAGAAAGATTTCTGAACAGTCCTTAAGAGGACTAAGGCTAAGATTACACAGTTATATTCTTCATGTTAAAAAGACACCACACACATTATTCTGAACTTTTGCCAAAGAAGAAAGACATCTACAAAACTGTAAGCCAAAACCGAAAATGAAACAATTTCAGTACTTGCTTAAGAAAAACATGGTTTTCTGAATATCTAATGGAATCTAATATATTCTAGGTACCTAATAGAATATATAATGGACTCTGAGAAATACCAGAAAAAAAGAACAAAATTCACAAACAAGTTAAACAAAGTCTTCCTCTGGAAAAACAGCCTCTTCTGAGGACAGTGGTTTCCTTGTCTGGTGGGAAAGCTCACAGAAAGCCACTCTGTATTTATTGAGGCACTTGGAGACCCCTGCTTTATTGTATCCATCAGTCCTGTGCTATCTCATCATGAGTTTTTACCAGTATCAGACAGACCTCTGTATGGGAAGATTCTGCTGTCCAGTCACTGAGTTTTAGACGTTCACCCCATAACATTCATTCTACTCTGCTTTTCTGAGACTGTGGTCAAAGTGGTGTTGACCATTGCAACAGGTCAACAAGCTTGTGTTTGCCTGATTGTCACATTATTCCAGAAGTCTGTGAGTGAAATTGGAGGTTGGAAAGTAAGAGAGTATATAACAAACTCTTAAAGGCCTTAAACAAAAGACTGAAAATTGGCCAAAATTAAATTTAATAAGCATCTTATAAAGGAGAATCTGAAAACACTTAACAAATTAAAAAGTGCTACTTCATTAGTCAGAACTAAGCTGTGGGGGAGGAACACTTGCATACCATTAACGGGAATGTAAATTGGTGTAATCACTTTGGAAAAGAGTTTGGCATGGTAAATAAAATATAAACATTTGTGTGTTGTGTGCCCATAATTTCCTCTCGTAGTTATAACACTTTGATAAAAGAATATTATATACCCCCAAATACATACAGTAAGATATTAATATCAATGTTATTATTCAGATATTCTTCAGCAGTAAAATAGGGGGTGTATCATGTGTTCATACAAGAAATCAAGAGGACCATGTACAAGTCTATGCAACAATACTGATTACATTACATGAACAGGACCTTCAGGGAAACCAGTCAGAAGAGTGCCTATTATATCATTTTGTGTTACTGTATGACATATAGGTTTCAAGACAGCCCAAGTCAGTCTTGGATGTTAGAAGTCAGGGTAATGCTTGCTTTTGGGGGACTTACAACTAGGATGGAACCAGATAGGTTTCTAAGGTGTTAGAACCACACAAATTTTACTTGTTTAGTTATTTGTTGATAGCAACTCATTGAACATTTAGTGTTTGATAGGTCCCAGAGGACGCATAAATGGGTCATATAAGATTCTGCTCTATGTTAGGAATCTCATAGCTTCATTGTAAATGTACTGCTACTGTTCAGTTTGGGGGCGTGGAGGTGCTATAGTGTAGGTAACTTAGAGGAAGTTGTCTCAGATTGGGGGTACATTAGATCATTTCCTATCATATTGTGGCACTGGGAGTCACTTCTCTGCAGAGCCTATGTGGAAAGTCTGTGTTCAGTGTCATTGGAATCTGGTGTGTGGATCATCCAGTCACTTGTACCAGCAAGCCCTGTCGTTGCTTTTCACATTACTATTGACTTAAATAATCACGTTTCTTGGCTTCTCAAGGATACTACTTTATAGGGTATTTAGATTTATCTAGAATTAAAGTAAACTGGGACAGTGTGTTTGGTTACAGAATATAGCAGTGTGTCTTACTAAGGGCAGCTTCTCTGTCAGGGGAAAGCTATATTTAACTCACTCCTTGTTAATTGCTTTGATGTAGCTCTATGAACATTGAAATTTAATCTCATTGGAAAGTTTCCTTTTTATAGATCCCAGGTTTTTCTTAGATAAAAATTGCATTACCTCATTTTAATAAAAGAACAAATACTCCATCATCATGCAGAGAAATAGTTAACAGGAAATTCATTATTTTAAAATGATGTATGTCCTTTCAATGTCTGAAATACAAAATGAGTGCCTAAATTTTAGTAAAGTTAATGCATTTATACACTCACCTTCTCTTTGTACAAACCTGGGCAAAGATGAGGCACAGTGCATGTTTGTGTAAACTCAAAGCACTCACTAATAGATGCCACAGATAAACTGGGCCATGAAGATTTCCAGAATACACAGACTGTTTATATTTATGTCTTTATATTCATGATATATAGACAATACAGATGCGTTGGCTCCTTTAAGAATTTTTCTTTATTTATAGAATGCAGATAAAATGTTTGAGGGTCTTCAGAACCCATGCAGCATATCTGTTAAGCAACCATGGCAGGAATTAGATACTGATGTTTTCTTGGGAAGGTGGGTGGTGGCTTCTGCCACTACAGTGAAATTGCATCCTTAGCTGGAAGAAAACTGCAGTGACTCCTTTTCATCCCTCACCCTGTCCCTTCAACTATGAGAATATTTTTTCCCCAATGGCCTCATTCCAAATCTTCTTACCAATTGTATTCATTACTGTCCTCCTGGCTATATGCAAACACGGACAAAAGCAAATTAAATAAGAGGAAAGGGATTCTTCTGCTTTATGGCTTGAAGAAATGGATTCCATCACACCGAAGAAGTATGGTGGCAGGAGCAGGTGCTGGTTAACGTGCTCTATCTGCAGAGGAAGCAAGAGAAAACAGAAAGCGGGGCCAGGCTATGCCATCTCGAGGCATGGACCCAGGGACCCACCTCCTCAAGCAAGGCTCCACCTCCTGAAACCTTCCCAAACAGCACTGGCAGCTCAGGACCAAGTGTTGAAACACATGAGATTGTAGGGGACATTTCATGTCCAAGACACACCAACAATTTCTCTTTAGATTGGTAAGTAAAGTAAGACCTCATCTCAAGAAGCTGGGAGGTATTTTTTTTAAATGCTTGAAAACAACTTTCATTGTTTTATATCCAGAGGAAAGCATTAGATATCATTATATTGATTTTAGTTCCTATTATAGATATCTAACACTTATTTTCATTTGAAATTACCATAATCTTCTGAGGGAGATATGGCTGAGCTGGGATCCAAATGCCATGGTTAAGTAACTTGCCAATAAACTCACTGCTCCGGTGTTTCCAAAGAGGCCATTTGATATTGTCCTCATTTTTCCACTTCTCCAAGGCTATCATGAGAGCTAAAGGCCATTTATAAAACTCAGATTAAAAGATTGGTGTTTAGAATATTAGAGCTCATGTTGAGTGGCCACCATGGAGAGTGTATGATAGCACACAGATTTCTGTATCTTACCTCATAGTTCCAGGTTCAGTGTGTGGAGGGTGAGGCCCAAAACGCACAGCTCCAATGAACCTCAAGGTAATACCAATGGGACTGCTCAGAGGACCAATGTCAAAACCATTGGTCTGTAGAGTTCCGCACGATTGTTTCAGGACTCTGGTCATGTCACTCTCGAGACCAGTAGGGAGGCAAAGCTTGTCATATGCAGAAAGTTTCCTTGATTACAATGCTGTGTCTGTCCCTTATAGCCTAAATCTGCTAATTGGGTGGAAGATTCAGGCAATTTTTCATCTTATCACCTCTACAGGATACCATTTTTGAGTACTATAATCCACTGACCAAGCCATCTCTGCTATTACATTTATCACAATGTTTGTTACAAGTGTCCTCCTTTTATCTTCCAAGTCTACAGACAGATCTACAGACAAAGGAAGGGCCTCTTTGATAACTCTCTCTCATCTTGACAGCTAGTGATATGTCTGACATTCAACAAATACTCAATTTTAGAATGAGAGAGCAATGTGACATGGTGATTATGTTGATAGCTTCCAGAAAGACATAAAAATAGGAAGTATGTCTTTGAAAATTTACAAGCTCAAATTAAAGAAAGAATATATTGAAAGGTGTCAGGTGAAATTAAAGAGATAAACCACTATAAAGAAAATGCAGAAGTTTAATTTTGGGTCATGAAATCATTTAATTAAATACAGAACGAGACAAATAGTCTTTATTGAAATAGGCACGGAACATTTTTAGGAATTGTAGTTCAGTATGAATCAACAGGGTGGCTTAGCTTCTTAAACAGCCAGTGCCACCACTGGGTCCTATTTAGATTGGGTGCAGTCACAGTGTTTGCTTTTTCTTATTTTAAAGAAAAGAGTGTAGCTTGGAGCTGGGTTTGTGTTCTGACACTTTAGTGTATCCAAGCCAGCGTCTCTGCAAAGAGTGTGGTCTTTGATCTGGTGCTCCTTTAATTTCACTGAAGGAAGGTTTCATTTATTTCATCTTAGTTTAGGAGCAGCAAACTTTTAACTAGCTTCACTTTTCTTTTTGTAGCTTAAAGGGAGATACAGCCAGATTCTCACTTACTGTTGGAAATAGACTCTTGTCCACACTTCTTTAACCAGCCCCTAATACTTTGAAATGGGTCTCTTTTGTACTCACAGTTTTCAAGTTTAGTCTTTTATTAGGCAAGGGGATTATTGAAAGAGTAAGTGGTTTAAGTGAAAATCACTTTTTCCTAGTCACCTATGTAGAGGTAATTCATTACTAGAGAAAAGAAAGAAATTGATAAATCTTTTAAGGAGTAGTGATTTTAAACGTAGTTACATTTTTCACCACTGAAACACAAAGTTTCCAGGAGTAGAGGTTTGTGTTGGCTCACAGTGTGAGGGGTACAGTCCATCATGGTGGCAGTTGAGGCAACTCAGTCTGTGGCACATTGTGTAACACTGACCTGGAATCAGACAGCTTGGCAGGAAGCCAGGCCTTGGCTACAGTCTTTTATGTTCATCCCTAGTGACCTACATCACCAACTAGGTCTTATGACCCAAATGTTCTACAGCCCTGACATACCACGAGCCCCTGGGACCCAGTATTCAAACACATGAACTTGTGGGGACACTGCACGTTCAAATCATAACATAATGTTGAAAACTTTTGAGAAGATTTTTATTTTTAGAAGCAATAGAAATGTGAAGCAAAGTAACCCTAACAAATATTAGGCAGATATCTTGTCTCTTTTATGATATAATTCTGTTCTTTTTAAAATATAATGTTTCCCTGCCCTCTGATTCTTTTCTCTCCTAAACATCTACTTAACAGGCCTCTGACTTTCCCTTCTTGTAGTTACTGCTGGTACATCATCTTGGAGCCCTTAATTCTTCCCAATACATAATCTCCTTCGAAAAATATACTGCCCCTTCTGCGCCCACTCCATGTCTTTAACTCCCACAATAAGGGATTAACTCTAATGTACAATATCGAGTGATAGTTATTGTCTCAGAATTTGCCTCGTGTTTTAGTTAACTGCTAAATTCTATATACATTCCTTTCATTCTCTCAAACTTATTTTCCTTTTCTTCAGATGGGATTCATTTCTCTTTTGCGACAACTGAACTCTCCCCTAAATCCTCTGGTCATATTGAACCATAACCATTCTCCCTCAAGCACCTAAATTTGACCTTTTATATCAGCTTTGAAATATCTTTTATTTTCCCATTCCTCATGTGCAACTTGTCACCAACTACATTTTTGTGTTTTTTTTTTTTTCAAACAGTTTATATTTCCTTTGGTATTGTTCAAATCCAGGCTTATCTTACACGGCATCTCAGTCATTGAGTCTGTGTCGAAGGCTCTACCCCTCAGACATGGAAGCAGAAGGTGGTGCCCTGTAGCTTGTGCCTCAAGCATCCTTCTCTCAGTTGATTAGAGCATGGCTGGGCCACAATGTAAGCCTGGGATTTAGAGCAGGATTCTCAAATGGTGGATGCGTGAAGGGTTATGTTGGATTTGAATAGTTGTGCTTTGTTCATGTACATAGAGATGACAGGCAGGGAGGGAGGGCTAAGCACAACAGGGACAGTTGGGCATTTAGTGGAAGGAGGCTGGGCCAGATTTGAGCAGTTTCTTGAGAGGTGAAAGGAGAGCCTTATTGGCCAGCCTCAGGGGCTCGACACACTTGCTTGGGTGTCTTGAAGTGCTTGGAAGTTTGAAGCTTATATTTTTGTACTTAACCCCTCTGTACTTGGAGCTAACTGAATTGAGATCGTTTCTCCTAAACAAACATTTCCTTATTCAGATACCACTTTTCTATCATATTAATGTTTCTACCCCTGGATTCAATTCATTCTTACAGTCATGTGAAAACTGTTAAAAACTTTGAAACCCTCTAGTGCCCCTCCCACTGCTAACAAGAACCAAATCCCCTCTTTAAGCTTCAACTCCTTAAAAGGTACCGATTCTTGTGGTGATATTTTCTTTTGTATTACAATGTTATATTTTAATAAATAAAGTTGCCTAGGGGTCAGAGCTATTAACAAGCCATAGCCAGGGTCTGGCGAACAAGTAGTGATGAGGCAGTTAGGCAGTTGGGCTTACAACCAATGAGAAGGCAGAACAGAATTCTATAAAAGGGCAACCCCCCTTTTGAGCAGAGAGTCGTTGCTTCAGGGAGAGACTAGCGAACTGAAAGCGGTTAAGGCTCTTAGCTCTGACCTCTTCGGCTTTTCTCTTTACTTGGATAGTGTGTTTCTTTTTTGCTACTAAGTTACAACTACAGATTCTGCTTTAAATATCTTTTCTAATTTTCTCTCTTTTATCAATATACTCCTTTACTTGGTCATCATGATTTATTACAGAAATGTTAAGTCCATTCCTCATTATTTAATATATTTACTTTTCTTAGAATAATTGTGTGTACATGAGGTCATTACATTTTTATGTAATACTACAATGGTTGATTAAGTAGTACTGAATAAATAAAAGTCGAATGAATACATTAATAAGTATCTTTGATACTCAGTTTAAGTTTAACTTCCCTTATGAAGACTGTGCTGGCTAGTTTTTTGTCAACTTGCCACAAGCTAGAGTCATCTGCTCAGCCTGGAGGAGGGGACTGGTCCTGCCTGGACTGAGTCTACCAGGTTGATCTCAGTCCTCGGGGGAGGCTTTGCCCTGGAGGAGGTCGGAATGGGGGGTAGGCTAGGGGGAAGGGGAGGGTAGAGAACAAGGGAATCTGTGACTGATAAGTAGAACTGAAGTATATTGTAAAATAAAATTTAAAAAAAAAGAGAAAATGTATCCATAAGATCAGGTTGTAGGCAAGCTTATGGGGCATTTTCTTGATTTATGGTTGATGTGGGAGAGCTCAGCCCATTGTGGGTGGTGCTATTTCTAGGCAGATAGTTCTGGATGGTATAAGAAAGCAGGCTGAGAAATATAATATAATATAATATAATATAATATAATATAATATAATATAATATAACATAACATAACATAACATAATATAATATAATATAATATGGTAAAATAAAAACCAAATACATCAGAATAAGACAAAACAAACTAGAGAAGGGAAAAGCCCAAGAGAAGGCACAAGAAACAAATAGGCAGAGACCCCCTTTTTTGAATACTTAGGAGTCCAATTAAAAACAAAACCAGAAGCTGTAATATATATGCAAAGGACCTTAAGGATAAAAGAAGAGAATATAAAAATAAAAATGAAAAAATGAAAAAAAAATGAATAAAAGAAAAAGAAAAAAGAAAATCCCTGACATGACATTATGGGACAAGGAACCTCCAAAGATGCCACTGAGTTTGTTTTCTGTTGGCTGTCTACTGCAGGACATGCAGCCTACACCTTAGAGTAGTTTATTTCCCTGGTGAGACTTCCTTGGAGGAAACTAAATTTTCATTTATAACTAGTTATCAATTGGGAATTGCTTATGTGTTAAGGATAGGAGCATGTGTCCACTTTTCCTTTCAACTCTAGAATCCCATTTGATATTAACTTGTGCAGGCCCAGATAATCAATACTCTTAAAATGGTAAATTTTGCTGTTAACTAGAGATCATGGAAATAAGGAAATATTTATTTTATTAAGAAAAATGGACATAATTCCATAGTTACATCAAGATAGAGCATATTGGATTTCTTTGAAAAAATTTATAGTTTTGAAACAAATATATCTTAAATATCTAGTGTAATTGTATCTTTTTAGGTGTGTGTCTGTAGGTGAGTGTGTGTGTGTGTGTGTGAGAGAGAGAGAGAGAGAGAGAGAGGGAGTGCATGTGTGTGTGTGTGTGTGTGTGTGTGTGTGTGTGTGTGTGTGTGCAGAGGTTAGAGTTTTCCACTGGCCCAGAATTCACAAGATAGTCTAGGCTGGTTAGTCAGTTTGCCCCAGAAATATGGCTGTCTTTTCTGTGGAATCATGCTTTTGTATAGTAGTTTAATAAAATGCTGATTGGCCAGTAGCCAGGAAGGAAGTATAGGTGGGGTAAGTGGACAAGGAGAATTTTTGGAAGAGGAGGATTGAGTCAGGAGACGCCAGCCCCACCGTCCAGGGAGCAGCATGTAATGGCACACAGTTAAAACCATGAAACACATGGCGACATATAGATTAACAGAAATGGGCTGAGTTTAAGTGTAAGAGCTAGTCAGTAGTTATCATGAGCTAATGACTGAGCAGTTTTAATTAAGCCTCCGTGTGTTTACTTGAGTCTGAGTGGTTGCAGGACCAGGCAGGACACAGGAATTTTATAAGTGGCCGTGGGACCTTGGTGCCAGACAAGCACAGGAAAACTTCAGCTACATGTCTTCATTCCCCAGTGCAGGGATTCCAAGTGTGTGCACTCACAGTAAACCTTTACTTGTGGGTTCTGGGCTCAGTCTCAGGTCCTTATGCTTTCAGAGCAAACACTTTAACCAATGAGATATCTTACCAGACTCCATATTTAATTTTTTGTGAAAATTTTTCTGTTAATACCAGTCCATACAGTACACAGTAATTTATCCTAATTCATAGGGAATGTTAGTGTTCTTGTAATACTTGAGAAAATTTCAGCCTAATACCCTTCCCTATTTTGAAATATTTATTAGTTTTAAAGGTGATGAGACACGTGAAGACCACCTTCCTCTGGTCTAGGTGAAAGGATGCCAGGCATCGCATTGGATGTTGACACACTGATACTGTAACTGTAGCAAATGCATGCTGATGAACCACCTTCTACCAGGAGTGTGTTTAAAAAATCCCCACGAGGCTCCAGCAGCTTGGTAAGCCAAAGGGGAACATATTTCAAATTAATTGTTCCCATTTTGTGTGATAAAAAAAAATCAGACAGGCTCCTCTGTAACAATCTTGCTTTATTGTGTCAGTAATGAAACCACACATTTAATTGACAAGTGACAGCTCCTTGCTGCTCTGTTTCCTTTGCTATTCATTATATTGTCAGTGGGTGTCGGCAGTGCCAAGGATGCTGCTGGTGGGAAGGAGGCAGTGTGAATCTGGTCACTTCTGCCCATAGTTAGGACAGGAGTCCCTTACTTTCCTTGGCCATGTTCTGGTTGTTTTGTTTCTAACATTAATAAATTGAATCATTTTTTTATCTGCTAGAAAATTTGCTGCCTGTGGAAATCATACTATAAATTTTTGTGAAATAAAAGATTTGCCTGTACTGCAAATAATTGGTCAAGATGAAAGACTAGGAGAATGGTACTCAGTGAGGCTACACAGAGCAGAGGCAGAGAAACTCACTAGTGTGGTGATATTTTATTTGTGCACCCCAATAAAGCTTATCTGAGAATCAAGAGGAAAAAGCCAGCCACTATATTAAACATAAAAGCCAGGCAGTGGTAGCACACACCTTAAATTCTAACACTAGCTAACCATAAACGTCTGGAGGTCTGTACAGACAGACAGAAAGTGATAGAGCTGGGCAGAGAGAGGAAGGGAGATGGTAGGGTACAGAAAAGATATAGGCGTGAGTATACAGGAAGTAGCTTTCTCTCTGGAGGCTAAGGAGTTGGTGAAGTGAGGTTGGCTGTGGCTTGTCCTACTCCTCTGTTTTCTCATTTTCACCCCAATATCTGGCTCCAGGTTTTTTGTTAATAAAACCATTTAGCAATTCAACTTACAGACTAGGGCTTGGCCACTACTTGTTTTTATCCCCCAGGCAGGGTACCTACTGAACAACAGTATTCTTTACATCTTGCTTCTGATTATTTTTTATGCAAGATGTCTAACTCTAAAAGGTGAAATTTCTAGTCATCAGAGCACTTAAAGATAGATTTTCCTGTTGTCCTAGTTTAGGAAGCTGAAAAGGAAATATTGTGGACTGGGTGGTTTAAGCAGGAGGTATGTATTTTTTTAATCATTCTGAGAACAAAGTGCACTGAGTGCTGCAGCTGGAATCTATCAAGGCAAGTTCTTTCTCACTGTATCTTCACATGATGGAGACCATAGACTGAGCGAGATAGACACAGCTACAGGAGGGAGGAAGAGTGAGTCCACGTTCTTGTCTTTTTTTTTTTTTATAAGGGTAATCATTTTACTTGAGGACTTCACCATCACAGCGTAATGGGCAGATACACTCAACTCACAGGGCCTGTCAATTTGTAGGACCCAGCCTTTACCACTGATGCTGGACCCTAGAGTCACCTCAGCTTGATGAGGGTTAGGCACTCTATCTTGTATTCTACACTGTCCTTTCTTCTTTTAGCAAAGAGTACATTTCTAATGCCTGCCTTGGATTTGTTACCTGTTCCTGGCAAATGAACAAACAAATGCAGAATGTAAGCTTTTTCAAAACACATAGCACTGATCCCTCACCAACAATGTGAAACACCCAATGAATTACAAGTCCCAAAAACATGTGAACCTGCCAGAGAGCTGAGTGAGTACAGTAGCCTCAAGTCCAAGGATATAGGAGTCCTTCAGTCCAAGGAGCCAGAAGACACAGACTTCTCGCCATGGAAGAGCATAGTAAGGGGAAGGGTAAGCAGTCAGCTACAATTCTAACTGTGTTGTTAAAGGCTGCATTCTAGCCAGTGTGACAGACACAAAGGAAGCCCTGTGGGAGCTTACAGCACCTTCACAGCTTCTTTTTATTTCCACTTAGTTTTCAACAACAACAACAACAACAACAAAATGACTATGGGTAGGGTGTGAGAGAGGGTCAAACCACTGTCACACCCATGTCACTGGTGAGTAAACCAGTGTTACTGGTTAAAGGTGGGGTGGGGGGGAACAGCACAAGACAAACCAAACCAAACACCAAAACTTTCCTCCATACTGCAGGCAGAAAACCAGGCTGGGCCTATTCTGATTCACCTGGAGCATGCCTTCCTCTCTGGGGAGGCAGAAAGCACATGACCATCACAGATTTGTTACAGAGTCCTTCGAGAAGAGAAAGCATAGTACTGCGAGAACCTGCTTTCAATGCCCAGGCTCACAGGTTTCTCTAAGACTGATTTCAACAGCATCACAGCGCCACTTGCTAGCAGCCTTACAAGGAGCATCACATTATCCTGACCACCCATAAAGGAAGAGTGAAGCCGATGAGAAGCTTCCTTCTTCCAGATCCATGGTGGCTAAGCTATGAAGCTATGGCTGAGAAAATGAGTTGGGTCAGAAACTCCTGAATCTTAGAGAAGTGCTGTGGCAACTTACCTGCCAGCTGACACCAAAAGCAATCTGATGTTCGTGAAGCATACATGTCAATCATAAGCAACTGGAAAGCCGAACTCCGTTTTATCCCTGACTAGCTTGATAGGGTTTTTCTATTGGCTGAAAGAGTAGCTCCTATTGTGGACTTGTAAACTTTCCCAGTCTTTCCTAAAAACACTGCTGACTGATGCAACATACGTAGGATTGTTCTCCAGGAGGTGTTAGAGAAAGGACAGAAGAGAAGAAATAAAGTAGAGACTGTTGCTTCAAAATAGATATCAGACCATAGATTAAAGAGATCCAAGAATCACAAATAAAGATTAAAATACATCTGTACAATTCAAATAGGCATATATTCAAACTGCTGAAAAATCAAGATGGAAATGTGTACAGCAGCTAACGGGGCTGAAAACACATTATATATAGAAGGATAAAGCTAAAAGTGACTGTTCACTGTTCATCAAACATGGTTTGTACTAAAGAAAACTGAGTGACAACCTTAAAGTTGTGAAAAAATTCCCTTATCAATCAAACTCTATGCTGTTGAAAATATCCCTCAGATATTGAGATGGAATTTAAGGCAAGCTAAAGTTGGGAGATACTACTGCTATAAAATCTACATTAGAAAGAATGTAAAAAAAACTTTCAGGTGGATAACTGAAATATATATATGAAGAGAAAAAAGATGTTCCAACTGTGAAAACTAGTAAATAGGTTGGTCCTAGTTTTATTTTTGACAATAGATAAATGGTTAGAGTGTAACAACACATTATTTTGTTAACAGCATGGGTAAAGTTAGAACACAGGATGATGGTAGGGTAATAGGAGGGAGAGATTGGAATCATATATTAGAAGGATTTAATACTATACTTGAAGTGCTATGATATTATTTGAAACTAGATTGTAAACTAGAGATATTGCCTATGGAAACCCAAAGCCAAAGGAATAATTACACAAATAAGTCAACAGTGAAGAAAAATTGAGTCATTAAAAACATGCAAACAGTAGGTAGAAAAGGAGAGATAATTAAAGGCATGGTAAAAGAAAGTGGGAAACAATCTAAGCAATGGCGGATTTAGATCTAATCACATCAGTACTTGTACGAAAGAAGTCCAAACACCCAAGGTCAAAAGGAGAGACTGACAGACTTGGAGAAGGGAGCAGGCAGGGTTTACTTTAATAAATTCATTTTGATGACATAAATGTTGTAGAAAAATTATAATATACATATTAAGGCAAAGGAAGAGAGACAACGCTGATAACAAATAAATTGAAAAAAGTGTAGTTCTACAAATGCAAGAAACAGAAAATCATAAAATGGTCAATTTTCCAAAAGAAGCATTCAATTCTTAAATATGTCTTATTTTTAAAAAGAGCTTTAAAAGACATGGAAAAAACAAAGCCACAGTCATCATTAAAGATGGAGAGATTCTTTTTTTTAGCAATCAGTGGAGAAAATAGACAAGTATCAGTGGACAAGGATGACCTCAAGAGACATTTGGTGCTCAAAAGGTCATTTCACCAGCAGCAGTATACTCTGCTTTTCCCTATGCATAGAACATTCTCCAGGAGAGACCATATCCAAGACTTTTGCTAAACCTTGACTAATTTAAAAGAACTAAAATTGGTAAGTTATATTCTATGAACACGTTGGAATTAAAATAAAGATCACTGTAAATCTAGTTGGGTGATTACCAAATATTTGGAAACTAAACAACATTCTTGTAAATGGCTGATAGGATGGGGGAGGGTTCCAAGACAAGCTGAAAGTATTTTGAATTAAATGAGAATTGAACTCAATTCAAACTCATTTGAAACAAAACACAATTTGAGAGACATCTAAAGTAGTGCTTCAAAAAGTGATGGCTCACATTAGAAATGAAGAAAAGCCTTAAATTAATACAATGTAAGCATCTAGATCAAGAAGTAGAAGAGAAAATGCATGCAACCTCCACCCCAAGAAGAAGGAAGAGCAGGGACTGGAGAAGACACCTGTGGCACCGGTAAGGGCAATGAAGCCGCTGGACTGCAAAGTTGATTCCTTGGGGAAACAACAGGGAGCAGCTGTTAGACCCAAGTTTTCAAGATGATGATGGTTATGAGATAGATATGCAGTCATAGGCAGAACTGTAGCAGCATTCCTGGCCTCTGCCACTTAGATATTCATAGCTTCTCCACTCTAGTTATGATGATTACAAAGGTCTCCAGACATTGCCAAATGTTCCCTGGAAGGCAATATTGCATTCAGTTTAGAATTACTGATTAAGCCAATGATCAGTTTTAAAAAAAGTATGGGGAAGCTATAAATCCACATTGGAAACAACAGAGGTTCAGCACCATTGAGCTTACTCTTATTAAAAATGATAAGGAAAAACATGGAATAATTTCATAATAAATTCAGTATCTTATGTGAGATGCACAAGTCCTTTAAAAAAGCCAAAGTCACTAAAATAATTAAATACATTGTTGGAATAGTGCTATTTCAATTTCGGAAAACTACTAACTGTAAAATGTTCTCAAACATGTAAAGTAGAAATTCTAAGTCTATGCATACTGACCAAGAAAACATATTTTATTACATTTGGATAAATTGTGTTATGGTTTTAAAGTTATTATAATACACAATATTATTACATAATCTCAGCTTTTATTTCTAATGCACAGTAATACAAATGATATTATATCCTGAAGTCTACTCAATTTATACATTACTTCTATTAGTTTCTCTGTTGAGTTTAGGGTTTTCTACTTAAACTATTAAAAATCTGTAAATAGTGATAATTTCAGATCTTTTCTAAAGTGGGAAACACTCCCTAAGCTGATCATACGAGGCCATAAATACCGCTGTAGAAAATCAATTAAAGACAAGTCATAAGAAACATCATCAATAAAATCTATCATGAACAACCTCTGCAGTAAGATGTTAGATACATGAAATCAGCCGAAAGGATGCATCACAAATATGAGGATTATCTAGAAATGCAGGATTCCTCTGATATTTGGAAAGTTCTAAATGAATTTTATTGTATCAACACATAAAGGAGAAAATTATAGGACCAAACTCAATTGATCAAGACTCAGGAAAACCCGTTGACAAATTCTAAACCCAGTCATGAACTAAATGAGAAACAAAGGAGAGCACGCTCAGGCTGAAAGAAGTCATGTAAAATGTAAAAATGCCACAGCTCACTTCAAACTAAATGGCAAAGACTGCATTATCAAGGTTGGAAATAAAACAAAGATGTCAGCTTTCAACTCTGCTACTCAACATTATACTTTTTCTCAGCACAAAGGACAGGAAAAATAGATGAAATATTTTGTGCTTGTGAAAATACAATCTAAAATTATTTTTATTTACAGATTATTTATTACATAGAAAATTAGCATAAAAGTTAATAGAACTAATGTATAAATCTGGTAGACTTTAGGGCATAAAATCATCTGCATTATTGTACATTAGTAATAAAATTGAAATTATATCACAGTACCGTATAGCATAACAATATTAAAACCATAACACATTTTCTGAAAATGTAATAGGGTGTGTGGATGATTTGACTACTAAGAAAGGAAATTGAAAACTAAGTAAATGGAAAGATTTATAGTGATTGTAGTTAGAAATACTGAGTTTGGAATACCCCATGTGGTTACGATGTCAGTTTCTCAAAAGTCGGTCAGCTTGGAGAGTTTTGTAGACATTCACAAGGTCAAAGCTGGGGTATTCATTCTCTGTTGTTGAAGTCACAATGCCAATTTACAATAATCCAAGCAATGTGATATTAGAGAGAACCAACCCAGCTAAATGGAAGGGAACAGAAAGCTAGCATCGGTCCTACACAACCGATTTGCAACACTGACGCCACGGAAAGCCAGTGTAGACTCTTTCCGTAAATGGTTCTGAAATTGGGCATTCTTATGAAAGAAATCCCACTGTATACTAAAATGTAAATCTGAAAACTATAAAACTTCTATTTAAAATAAAATATTTCATACCCTTTATTAAGCTAGCCATTATTTATTAGAACACAAAAAGACTAATTAATAAAAGAAAAATTTGACAACATGGACTTTGTTACAGTTCATCTTCTGCTTTTTATAAGAGGTTTGAGGGAAACAACAGTTGTTAAGTAGCCATGAAATAACAACTATCCACAGCATACAAATGACTCTCATAACTCAGTAAATGAGGGAAGCAATAGGAATATCATCACATACATGGAATAGCTGGCCACTAAATTTATAAATAAAACACTAAGGATTAAAAAAAAAAAGATTTGACTTACTGAAGATGATAATACAGATGGAAAAATCATGAAAAGATTTCAGCAGCATTTGTAAGTAGGAAATGAAGATTATAACCACAACCCACCCACATAAATGGCTATGATTTTAAAAATAGGATTGTCCTATATGAAGGAGATCTCCGCAGAGCAGGGGATTCCTCCTGGGCCCAGGTTTAGGCACAGACCACACCCAAGAGATCCTTTATTAAGTGGGGAAGAAAAGTTAAAATGACTACTTTATGACTCAGGCGGAAAACAGCAGCAAATGGCCTTACAGGTGTAGTTTTTTTGGGGGGCAGGGGTGCTCCATTGCCAATGGCAGAACCTAACATCATAATGAGAAATGTATGACAGAGCAAAGCTACTAGCTGCCTCGTGGCCAGGAAGCAGAGAGAGAGCTCTTGAACACTGGTGGACACTGGGGGAAAATAGCTCATCTTCCTGAGTGTATCTGAACTCTAGTAAGGTGGACTCAAAAACCATAGAAATAAATCACGATTTAAGACTGGATTTTTCTACATTGCCACTGTTTGAAATACATTCAATAAAGAGTGTCTGATGAAGCAGGTGTAGTTTTTAAGGGGAGAAAAAAGGGAGGTCTGTGTTGGAATGAGCTAGGATGTGGTGATATATTTTAATTGGGCATGTTAATTAGGGTAACCAAAGGGGTCTTCTGATTGCTGAACTTTAATACTTCGGTAGCTGGACCTTGGTAGTCAGTCTCAGGAGGAGGAAGTGGCCAAATAAGGGAATAAACCTTGGGAGCTAGCTTCAGGAGTGTAATCTCATGTTTTTAGCAAGGCAAAAGGAATTGGGGAGAAGGACAAGGCCTGCCAGAGCCACAGGCTCAAGTGGACTAGTGTCCCTTCATCATTAACGCTTACGATGATATGGCATAAATGGAAATGCGACATACTTCCTAGTAAAGACGACTTTACTGAGTCTCTGGAGAGGTTTGATAGTGTATGTGCCACACTGAACCATGGTTCACAAGCACTCTACCACTGACTTAGATTGCCAGCCATTAGCATTTTAAAACAGATATTGAAATGCAAACAGATACATTGCCATGGTGACACTGTCAGGTATACAGGTGTATGAGTTCTGGCAAATGCATACATACATCAATACAATTTCAAAACTAGATGCTAGAACATGTCAATCTCTCCAAATCCTTCTCGGTATCTCTGGTAACCAATTTCAGACCTAACAATGACAGGTCTGTTCTCTATTAATAATTGTATTTTTCCAGAAGGGCGTCCCAATGGACTCATGATGTGCACCTGCTTGAGATGCCCTTTTCTCTCTCAGTGCACCTGAGACTCACAGATACTGTTAACTGATTTCACTGAACAAAGGTACCACGGTTGGCTTATTCACTCAATTGATGGACATCTCAGTTTTTCACAGATGCTTGCCATGAGAATAAAGTCAGCACAAACTTTTGTACAATGTCTTTGTGTGGCCATACATTTTCAGTGGTAGAGTGCTTGTCTGGCATGCACAGGCTCTGTGTTCCATCTGTGAAACATAAGCAAATAAATGTACAAGTAAATATATAAATAAATGGTTAAAGGTGGTTTATGAGACCTAGCTTGAATTTCATATACTGTGTATGAGCCATTCAAAGCTCAAGCTATTTTCTTTATTTTACATTACTAGTGAAGACCAGACAGAGACACATTTTAAAACAACACTGTGCTAGTGAAAGGCAAAAGGTATAAAATATCCCAAAGGCTCTATCTATCTGTCTATCTGTTTATCTATCTATTATCTATCTATCTATCTATCTATCTATCTATCTATCTATCTATCTATCTATCTATCTGTCTGTCTGTCTGTCTGTCTGTCTATCTATCTATCTATCTATCTATCTATCTATCTATCTATCTATCT